>CAWVRF010001241.1:0-129000 GCA_963932465.1 Maratus speciosus | reverse complement strand
GATTGAAGAAATTGAAATATAACTTAATTTATCCGAATCTAGCTCAATACTGACTCAGAAAATTTTTAGAATTAGAAGATTATCTCTAAACAAAAATTTAAAGTGTAATAAGCAAAAATGCTGATTGTAAAATTATAACAACTTGGAATTCAGTTCCAGACACTAAAAGCTGTAGTTTCTGGCGCTTGCTATTTTGACAATTTTTTTCTGCAAGACATTCTTTTCATTAAAAAAAAAAAAAAAAAAAAAAAAAAAAATGAAAAATTCAACTAAAAACGTCTTGCCAAGTGAGTGCAATTAAACTTGCATTCTATCGAAAATAACTATGTGCGAAGCGGATATGAATTATTTGGCATTTAAGATGAGACAACATAAATAATATTTTTTAAATAAATTTCTACAGTATAACATCAAATATTACATGTATTTTTTTTAACGCTAAAAACAATTTTAGTTTTGATTCATTATTATTTGATCCATTAAATTTTTTTATTGTTGGTACGTGTCATGATCACGTAAAGTATATTTTTGGGAAATTTTGGCACGTGGCCGTGAAAAGGTTCGCCATCTCTGGTCTAAGTGCTAGCAACGTTGTCGTCACTTGATTTTTGCAAGGTTCGTTTTTCTATATGTTCTTCCGTTTTATAGTGTAGTATGTATACGAACGGTCTGACTGGCGGCAGACGTTACGTTTACCTGCGGGAGAAGGGGTTATGCAGGTGAAAAAAATTCAAAATTACGTCATTTTAGCACGACTCATGTTTCTATATGCTCTTCCGTTTTATGGTGTAGTATGTATGCGGACAGTCTGGCTGGCGGGATACGTTGCGTTTACCTGAGGGAGAAGGGGGTATGCAGGTGAAAAAACTTCAAAATTTCGTCATGAAACACTTTTGACATTCCTTGTACCTTTTCAAGGCCAAGGTTGAGAAAGGTTGTATGAAGGAATGTCTTTAGTTTGTTGGCTAGAAAAGTAGAAATATGGCTTTTGGGATTAAATAATCCCGCGCGTGTACAAACGTTACATTTCGATATGTTCATTCGTTACGGGATAACACACACTAAAATAATTTTACTGAAAGAGTGAAATAAAAGCTACCTGCATATGTTGACGAAAGTACATGAAATGTAATTACTGTAAATTTTATAAAATAATTCATGTTTAAGAGGTAAAACAAATCGTTGCATATTTTCTAAGGAAAAAAACCCGCCATTTTTACAGAAACTGTTATAAAATCGGACAATATATATGAAACGCTTGATTTTTTCCTAAAAAGTAGTGCTGATGCATTTTACAACATAGAGTAGTAGACTTTTTTTTTAAAACGCATTTAGCCAAAAAAATACAATGGGAGACAAAATAAGGCGAGATTTATCCCACGCGTGTGTTAACGTTACAAAAATAGGTACGTGCGCTTATGGTTCAGTTAATTATGCCCTGAACGACGCCCGGTAACATGCGCCAATTATCTGTAGGCTCAATTATATAATTTATCCGTTCCAAATACGCCAGTTGTCAATAGACTCGTTTACATAATTTATCTCCTTAATTAATGCGTACTTCACAAAGGACACCTACTTTCCAATTTTCTTGATTTTTTATATCAATAGTTACAGTTAGATGTAAATATGTTAGTCATTATCATGATATTTTAGTTTGACCTCCGAAATATTATTATAAATATCTAATATTAGTAATATTTCTGATATTATTTACAGGTTTATTGTATAATATTTTCAATCACTTTTGATCAGTTTTTGCATTCAGTCGTTTTCAGACTTTTTTTAATTTTAAATTCCCATTAAGTTCCAAAGACACTTTCCCTTTTTATAGTTTTTTTCGCAGTTTTAATTCATTTCTTATGACTGTTTCTTACCCTAGCTTTTTGTGTGTTTGAGGGGTTGGCCTAGGATACTGCATAGTCCCTTAAACCAGAGGAGCGTAGGTACATAGCAGAAAAATTCAAGATATCACACTATGTATAAAACTTAGTCTAAGGACTAGTCTGGCGGTCAGTCTTGAGTAAAGTATAGGTCAATATCCCAATATGGGGTTTAGCAATAAGTATGGGGCCGTCAGAGCTCTTGAAATACACTGGTGAGCAAATATTTCTATTAGTTTTTTATTGGGACATTTGGTTAGGCCGGTTAATTGGGATAATTGGTTGTTGAATTGGGCGGTTGTTTGGTTAGTTGAAGTTGGTTGATTAAGTTCCCGAAAGGATCTGAAAAAGATGTGAAATGATATAAAAAACTGTTGGAACCAGAGAGAAAAGTAAAGTTCGATCTAGAAAAGTTACAGTACAAAATTGTCAACTAGTTTCAGTTTAAAGTAAGTAGTGCGTAGAAAAGTAATGGAATCAGATTATCTGTAAAGCTCATGAAATTACCCAAATTTTTGTTGATAGCTGAAAATGTGGACTGAGCTTTACTGGTGCTTTATATTCAAAATCATATTATCCACTCAAAATGAGTACTGGGTATAGTAAACAGAATGCGTAGTTATGTGCAAAAAAATTTCTGTGAATTGTGGACATGATTGCATCAAGTCAAGCTAAACTCCACAAAACTGAAAGAATGTAAACCATGAAGTAATATTTTAAGTATAACATTAATATAGTCAAGTTGTTGAGGAACTGTTGTTATTAACATTTCTGACATAACATATCTAAAGTAATAATTTTTATTTCATGTAATTACTGTGAAAAGGGAGCCTTATGTCAATGGACTTAAGCCAGACAAGTAGATAGTATATGATTGAATCGTACATGCTTAGGGTTTCGGGCTTATTTTGGACTTTGATCTTCCAGGCTTATCAGTGACCCTTGGAATAGAATTTGGTCCATACTTCGTACTGAACGATCAATCATGTTCTCGATACCTCTCATGTTCTCGCTCATTTCCAAATCAGCCTTTAACCTATTCTTATGAGCCCACATTTTTAAACTGGTAATGAATGATTGGAATTCAGAATGAGTTAAAAATGCCTTTACTTCCCTGATTGATTTTAAGGCACCAGTAAAGCTCAGTCCACATTTTCAGCTATCAACAAAAATTTGGGTAATTTCATGAGCTTTACAGATAATCTGATTCCATTACTTTTCTACGCACTACTTACTTTTAGGTAGCTTTCATTACAAAAAAGCTACCTATTGCAGCCGTTCGGAGGAAAGCGATTTCAAAAAATTTTGGTATATTTTCATCGATCATGACCCCCAGACCCCGAAACCACCCTCCGTTCAAAAGTTGATATATATATAGATATATATATATATATATCTATATATATCTATATCTATATATATATATATATATATCTATATCTATATATATATATATATATATATATTGATATATATATATATATATATATATATATATATATATATATATATATATATATATATATATATATATATATATATATATATATATATATATATATATATATATATATATATATATATATATATATATATATATATATATATATATATATATATATATATATATATATATATATATATATATATATATATATATATATATATATATATATATATATATATATATATATATATATATATATATATATATATATATATATATATATATATATATATATATATATATATATATATATTGATATATATATATATATATATATTGATATATATATATATATATATATTGATAGATATATATATATATATATATATTGATATATATATATATATATATATATATATATATTGATATATATATATTGATTGATATATATATATATATTGATATATATATATATATATTGATATATATATATTGATATATATATATATATTGATATATATATATTGATATATATATATATATTGATATATATATATATATATTGATATATATATATTGATATATATATATATATTGATATATATATATTGATATATATATATATATTGATATATATATATTGATATATATATATATATCTATCTGACCTTTGTCATACTGTAACTCTCGAATTTATGAACCGATTTGGATGTAATTCGGTATGTACATGGTACATACCAATGTCTCGACCGAGTTCGTTGGCCAGCTTCATCCGCCATTTTGTTTCAAAATGGCGGCCATTTAAAATTTTCTTAAAAAATTTAAATTTGAAATGTGGTACCAAAGAATTGAAAATGGAAAAATATTTTTTTCTTATATATTTGACCTTTATACAAAGATTCCGGAGCAGTTTTTGTTTCGTCTATATCTTAAAAAATGGCTGAGTTATAGCATTTTGAATTTCTAGCGTGGCTGACATTTTGAAACGTCCTTAATTTTGTCACGCGATAAAAGGCGTATTTATGAACAGATTTGGATGTAACTTCGTTTGTACATAGCACATACCAATGTCTCGACCGAGTTCGTTGGGCAGCTTCATCCGCCATCTTGTTTCAAAATGGCGGCCATTTAAAAAAAATTTTAAATTTTAAAATTTAAAATGAGATACCAAAATATTGGAAAATGAAAAAGATTTTTCTTGTATGTGTTTGACCTTAATACAAAGATCCCAGAACAGTTTTTGTTTCGTCTATATCTAAAAAAATGGCTGAGTTATAGCGTTTTGAATTTCTGTTGTGGCTGACATTTTAAAACGACCTGATTTTTGTCACGCGATAACAAGCGTATTTATGAACCGATTTGGATGTTACTTGGTCTGTACATAGTACATACGTCTCGACCGAGTTCGTTGGCCAGCTTCATTCGCCATCTTGTTTCAAAAGGGTTGCCATTTAAAAAAATTGAATTTAAAATTTAAAATGAGGTATTAAAAAATTGGAAAATGAAAAAGATTTTTTTTATGTGTTTGGCCTTGATACAAAGATTCCGGAGTAGATTTTGTTTCTGAAAATTTGTTCTTTTGTTTATATCTTAAAAAATGGGTCAATTATAGCACTTTGAATTTCTAGTATGGCTAACATTTTGAAACGATCTTGTATTTGTCACGCGATAACACGCGTATTCGCCTATTTCCATGTGAGAAAGCATGTGGATAGTATACATCAACATCTCAGCCAAATATAAGTTACTTTAAATAAAAGCAGCTTGGATAAAGCTGACTAATTTCGTGAAATTCTCATTCATAATGATTTAGTATTGATAAAAATTAGTATTGAATCTCCTATATTCGGTTTCCACTAAATTGAGCTTCGTGTGTTTGAATAATATATGTTGGCTTTTTTAAAATAAGGTATTTGAAAGCTACCTCTTCCTCCCGGCACTGGCCGGAAGGACTTTTTTAAACTGAAACTAGTTGACAATTTTTTACTGTAACTTTTTTAGATCGAGCTTTACTTTTCTCTATGGTTCCAACAGTTTTTTATATCATTAAATTAAAACCCTAGTCTATTAATCTCTAAGATCCTAATCCATATAATAGTATTTATCTCAAATTGCGCAAATCTAAAAATAGCTCTAACGATTTATTTCTTTAATAAAACCTTTTATTATTTAAATTCCCATTAAAATCCGCTATTAAATCCCGTCACATCATATTCCCCTAAAATCTTTAGTTAACTGCTAAAATCGTCTAACAAACATTTATTTCAATTCATTCTTTTATTAGCCCCCCGGTACGGTATGCTATTTCTTTCTCCCAGCTCATTTTGTGTCGCCTCCAAAAAATAACGTTACCTTACAGAAGCCAGCCGTAAAACACAGCAGTGCGATTAAACACTCTATAGCAATTTTATTTTTACTTCTAAGCATCACACATTTTCGATTTTTATACTGTCGTACTGGAAAAAAAATGTGCTTTTAAATGCAATTTGTTTGAAAATTGCATCTCTATTTATTTTTGAAATATTAATTTTTTTGTAGTTTTTGGAGCCATTTGCTTAATATTGGCAACGAAAGTATTCCATTTCTGTAGAAAGTAAAGGTAAAATAGTTGTAAAATGTTAATTGCATCTTTTTGTTGCCATTTTTTCATAACCGAAAGAAAATGTAATTAAAATACGTGCTATTTTGAAAAAATATAAACGAATGATTTCTGTTAAAACAGGGAGCTATTATAAACTACTTAATTTTAAGTATCTACTTTCTTTAATGACGGCATCTTTTTTCTGCATTTGTGTATTATTTCGCGGTAGTGACGTCCTATGCATACTTTACTGAGATGTTTAAGAGTGGATCGTAAATGTGGAATTCTTAGGCGGATGCGAATATGACGTCATTTTACATAAAAATAAAAGCGTATGCTGTAAATCTTTAAATTGAGATATGTTTTGTACTAAATATTTTTTTTAACGGGGGCGACACTAAATTCTGAAAAAGCAGAATTCCTGTTTTCTTGTTTAAAATATCCAGATGCCAACTAGAATACTTCAATGATTTAAAACTTACGCAGAAATAAATTAATTTTTCTTTTATTAAAAATCGTCTGTCTGATGAAAGAGAAGCTATTTTTAGCGCAGTCTCGAAGCGGAGACTAAAGTTTGTTTACATCTGGCGCATCTAGGTGAGAGTATGGAATATTCTGGAACAATTGCTGAGCGAGGTAGTATAAATACAATCAGCTCGCCTGATACAAGGACACTTCAAAACAACCTGCATTGGTTATTGGTAAGGATTCTTCGGAGAGATTAGCTGCGATTTTGTTGATGTTGGAGCTTTTAAGAACTTTGAGAGATTTAGTGAATTTACGAATGTAATAAGAGTCCAGCAGCATAATGAAGCGAAAAGGATTTCGAACAGATAAATCGAACGGCTTTTAAGCTGATTTTGATGCGAGGGAACTTATTCTTTTTATCATCGGTGAAGTGGAGCATCCCCCCCCCCCCCCCCTAAAGTCAAATTATGAGAATGTCGATAAAGTGGATTACTATCAATAGACTGCATTTTTATTTTCCTCGAGTCTTTTATTCTCAACAACCATATCGGCCTGAAACGTCTGTGCTGTTTATGAACGGAAACCCCCATAATTTCAATAATGCCTACTGCATGACGTCAAATCGTCATATATATATTATATATGCCGTTCTCTGGGTGTATGTTCCTTATACAAACCTTCAATATTTGACTGATTTGCACAAAACTGGAATATACGCCTTAGACTAGGTCGCTGTCAACTTAGAAAAAAAATATTAGATTGCGTTTTACCGCTTTTCTCAACCACCTTCCATAATTTAACATTATAGAAATATCTCTATTTAATTTTCTAATTCAACCATTTCTTTCGTGTTGACACACCCTAAAAAAACGGTACAATAATTTAAAAAAAAATAATGCGTGTACTTTCTTTTTATAAGCTAATAAAAATTCAGATCAATTGCTATATTTTTCAGTTTTCGAAATTGACGTCTTTCTAATCAGAAAATGCACATTTTTCATATATAGAATAAAAACGTTAAACTAAACATTTATTCAAATGACGTAGTATCTTCATTTAAATGTTTTTGAAAAAAAAAAAGTATCTTAATACAGTCGTTTCAATTTCACGAAAACAATTTAGGAAAAAAAAAAAAAAAAAAAAAAACATCGTTTGGTAGATATGACATCAATTTTTAATAAACTGACATCGCTTTCTACTGTTTTATTTTGAGGGGAAACTCTTGATCTTCCGAAATTAATTCATATTATCATCCGTTAAGCTACGCGAAATAAAATTTCAGTAAATGCTAGGTCATTTGAATGTATGTATTGCATTTTTCAGCGTACTGTCAGGTGGATCGTAATATTATGCTACACTTGCTAAAGAAAATAAGCATTCTGATTTTAAAAGCCGAAATACTTTACTATAATTACAGGAAAATGGCGTCTTTATCCTAAATTTGAATTTCGAGAGCTTTAAAATTAAGTTAAAAACAATATGAGGCTTTTTCACAAACGTCAGGTCGAAAACGTATGGAATTGAAATGAATCTGAAAGCATGAATCATGCTATAGATTTTTAAGCAATAGTTCATGTCATAAAAAGTTAAGTCACATTTGTTAAAGTACGCCAACTAGCGTACAACCTGATTATCGAAGATTAACCTATTTGCTCTTGAAAAGATTTAAAAAATGTTAAATATTCCATAGCATAATTAGACAAAGGAAAAAACAAGCAGGAACCAAAAATTCCGCTTTTTCAGAATTTGTTTCCGATGAGAAAAAAACATTATAAAACATTATTACGGGGTGGAACCCGTTGAATTTCGACGAAACTGTTTCATTCATCTTTAATAATAAGGAAAGAAGTTTGTGTGTGAGTGACTGTGTCGACTGTGTTCTGAAGAGACCACCGCACGTAGAGCTACAAAATTTGGGGAAAAGGTCTATATAAAGTTTTGAACCTCGAAGCCCGATTTTCGATTTTTTGATTAGATTTGTTTTAGTTTAATTTTTTATGAGATTTTTAACTTTTTTAAGTTTCGAGGCGATTTTTCCATATAAGTGAAAAGAATATGGTTTCTTTCTTTTAACCCAATATAGTAAATTTTGTTCTCTTTTTAAAAAAGTTTATTCGGAATTCGTGCAGCGATTTTTGAATTTTTAGCGATTTTTTTATGCAATTATTGAACAGCATTTAATGCATTTCCGTACCTATAAGGAGGTTACCGTAGAGGGGCACAGTTCTGTCGCCAAATGCCACCAAGTTTGTCACCAACTTGGCGATATCTCTAATATTTCGCCAAATTCTCACAGACTTCCATTGTAAAACAATAGGGTTTACTTGCTTACAGAAAAAAAAAGAGATATTTTAATGCAACAAAAACTAATATTAACTTAAAGGATTATATTAATTATATTTAAGGGAGTCCAAGTAAATGAATTATGAATAAAAGTAACATGATTTAATGCTTATCATGATTTCCAAAACATAAAATTTAAGAGTGCCCACAGGTCAAAGGAATTAGATTTGAAACTTTTATCCAATTATAGTAAATTTTGACTTTCGTGACTTTTTAACTTTTTGTGATTTTTAATACGATTTTTACGTTTCTTCGCGATCTGCTGCAATTTTTTGACACTCCATTTTTGACCTAAAGTACATTCTGCCCTCATTTCAATAAAGTTTATTCGGATTTCGTATAGCAATTTTCGAATTTTTCGGGAATTTTGTATGTGGTTTTTAGTATATTTTAGCGATTTGCTACTATTTTTCCACATTAGTGAAAGGAATCAACTTGCAATCTTCGAACAGAATATATATATATATTTTCTCTTTTCAAAATTTGAGAAGCGATTTAAAATTTTTTCGCGATATCTTATTGTGATTTTCAGAGCTTTTTCGTAATTCCTGATGTTTTTTGACGTACCTGGGCAATGCCGGGGAAGTTCGCTAGTTTATAATAAACCTACATAATTAGTTACAATTAAAAATACATTTTGTATTATGGTTAGTCTTACTCTTAAATATTAATTTAACGTGTAAAGTTCACTGATCTTCAATAAAGACTCTAAATTTTTGAAAAACTTTGCGTTTTCTCAATGTGTGATTTCAATTGCGTTATTTTCAAAAGGGAAGCATTTCCTACTTGCAAAGAATTTCTAAGCCGCTGGAGTGAAAATGATCCACTTCTGCAGAACATATTTTAGTTTTAAGACTTAAAATACACGCTTTTATTTTATATAAAATGATGCGATTTGCATAAATTGAAGAATTCAATATTTATGATCCAGTCTTAAAGAGAACGTCTATAGAAAAGTATGCAAAGGACGTCACTATCGCAGAATAATACACAAACCCAAAACAATCGGCTATCTAATGATTCATAGGCTATCATTTGTTTGTAACATTAATATGGATACTTAAATATAGTGCATATTAGCTCTATGTTTAATCAGAAATCATTCATTTATACTTTTTCAAAATAGCACGTATTTCAATTGGATATTTTTTTTTCAGTAATGAGAAAATCGCAACAAGAAGTCGATAGTAATCCACTATTTTCCATCTATTTTTCCTTTACTTTCTACAGAAATGAAAACTTCAGTTGCCATCATTAAAGGAATGGCAATAACAACTATAAAAAAAAATTAATCACAAAAATATATTGATGTAGTTTTCAAACAAATTGCAGTTAAAAGTACTTATAAGATTTTTCTACGATTTATATTAAATAGAAAATGAAATATAGCCAATGTTTTCAAAGAGTTAGGCCCTTCTCTTTTTTAAAGAAAGCTTTAAGATTGGCATCAGGATTGAAAGATTCTGGAATTTGATGTTATTTTCAGGTTAGTAGTTGTAGATTTAGTTTTTATAAATGAAAGTTTCGTTGAAATAATTAGGTAATCCACCCTGAAATATCCGTGGTTAAAGATTACCCACATACTAAGCGTTCATAGAACAGAAAAAATCAGTTTTTAAATTAAAACACCAAAAAATATTTTACTATATTTTTTAGACTGCCCAGCTACATCAAATAACATTTTTTCGTACTTTTGTATTAACAAGCCGCTAATCGTGATTGTTTAAAAACTATTTATAGCAACTTTTTATTAATCTGATAATTTTCGCTTTTTAATATTTTTTTTGGGGGGTGGGGGGTAATTTTGTTTACCGATTTATTTATGGAATATTGTACGAAAAAAAAAATCCTGAATTATTACAGTGTTTTAAGAGAAATCGGGTTCATTTTTTGTAATTGGGTTACATGCATATCTAAGAAACATTCAATATTAAAAATTACTTAAAATACATTTAAAAAAAATCGGTACATTGAGATACTTTTCAAACAAATAGCATTGAAAGTACTTTGCGTTAGCCATTCGCCGTTGGAAAAAATTGAATGTGCGATGTTTAGAAGTTAAACAAATTGCAGTAAAAGCAAAATTTATGTGCGAGGTCATTGCCACCAAAAATAAGATTCCAGCGTTACTCTTCCTTATAATATTGCGTTAACAGCAAACTGGTTCATCTATGGTAATTTGGTTGCACGCAAATGTAACTTAAGAGGCTACTTCAGTCAGGCGAAAAGACCAGTTCGCTAATGCTAATCATATGGAAGAAATTTATAAAGCTATCTCGGTTGCATTTCAATATTTTTAAATGATTTTTTTGCATTAGGCAGCTGAGATCGATCTGTACAAAGGTTGTTTTTTACTTTTCCGATTTTGTTTACAGATATTTTATGGGGACACTTTCATTCTCGGAATCTGTTTCGAAAGTGAAAATATCCTCATTTAAAAAAAAAAAAATCTAATGAAAATCGAAAAAGTAAAAAACGGCCTGCATACAGATCGATCTCAGCTATCCAATGCAAAAGAAATCATTTAAAAATATTGAAATGCAATCGAGATAGTGTTATAAATTTCTTACATAGGATTAGCATTAGCGAATGGGTCTTTTCGCCTGACTGAAGTAGCCTCTTAATAATTGTCAATGGAAATTATACTAGAGAGGAGTGTAAGTCCGCGACAATAAATTGTTCTGTACTGAATATGAAAGAAATGGCATATTAAATCTTTTTTCTTCATTTTCACAGGTAAAATGAAAACTCAAATAAATAAAAAAACTCATTAATCGAAATCGATTGAGCTTAGCATATATTCACTTTTATGATAATTATCTAATAATAATCAAGGAAATGTATTTATTCGCAAGGAAGGTTTTTGGCGCGGTGCAAGCAAATGACTAGTAACCTTCGATCCCCAATAGAGATACGGGGTGATGGTCAATAGATATAGCATCCTCTTAATATCAGAGATTGTAGATTTTTGATGTCCAGTCAAAAGTTTCTTTTTTTTAACTATTAAATATAGAGAAATTTTCGGTGGATTCGAATTTTTCGGAAAATTTCATCACAAGTACATACCCAACATATGGATGAAACATTTAAATTAACAAAGAAAAATTTCTTTTGCAAATTAAAACGAATAAAAGACTGTTCTCAACTGTTCTGTTATTTTAAGACTGTTCTCAAAAAAATTATTATTCCGCTCTCAAGAACTGTAAACTTTATATTTTTGGGCTTGTTTTTAAATGTAAAGACAGGATACTTGCGGGCATGATATTTGAAGGGATTTGAAATCGAACAGTTTTTCTTAGTTTCCGGTAAATTAATTACAAGCAATTGTTGTCTAAGAATGGGTTTTTATTTATTTATTAAACTACTATTAAAAAATGCTCTGACGAGCACAAAAAAAGGCTAATATGTTTTTAAGAATGATAAAGGATTTGACAAGTGCTTCTAATTGAGCATGAAAAAGGACAAGGGGTACCTTCTTGGCTGCAGCTCACTGTAAATGCCAACTTTGAAAAAATCATATTTGCACTTTTTCCATACAAAATATATTCGCAGTACTTTAGTAAAACTTTCCGTCGTGCTTTACATATTAACTGCACTGTTCCACTACTGTACTGCACATGCGTCTGCAATGCAACTTTGTACAGTGTACTATTATTTCTCTACAAACTATACTACACTGTACATTCCTATTATGCTTTTGAACCTCAGTGCACACTCACATTGTGCTTTTGTACTTCCGTATTAAAGGTGTATGCGTCTAATGTTCGTTTATAATTTACATATGCACTGTTGTTCTGCATAGTACATCTTACAGCCACAGCCACTTGGATATAATTTCAACAATCAATGAATGCATTATACTGTTATGCGTGCACATGTGGAATTGTTCCTGTGCAGACTGCTGCAACAGTCTGCACTGCACTACAAATCAGTTTTCTGTACGGTTCTACACTGCGGGCATGCTTGGTGGCACTGCATGAGTGTAATACGCTGCAGGAACTAAGATTTTTGGTACTATGTCGCCTTACATTCATATTTAATCAGGCTGCGTCTTTACTGGCTGTGTCTTTACACTACACATTTTTGTCGTAACTGTGACTGATTTTTTTTTTTTTTTATATGGAAAAAGCGCAAATATGATTTTTTCAAAGTTGGCATTGACAGTGAGCTGCAGCCAAGAAGGTACCCCTTGTCTTTTTTCATGCTCAATTAGAAGCACTTGTCAAAACCTTTTTCATTCTTAAAAACATATTAGCCTTTTTTTTGTGCTCGTCAGAGCATTTTTTAATGCTAGTCATTTAAATTTTTTGATAATTATATATTGAATATAAATAAACCTGATTTGCTTTTAAATATTCCCAATACTTTTATCTTATTTCGCACAATAATGCACTATTTAACCAAGTGATACACACTGTTTTAAGAGGTTAAAAGTTTTTAAATCAAATTCACGTTATTTTTATTCATAATTTAATTTACTTGGGCTCCCTTAAATATGATTAATATAATTCCTTAAACTGATATTAGTTTTTGTTGCATTAAAATATCTCAATTTGTTGATCCTCTCTAAACAAGTAAACCCTATTGGTTTACAATGAAAATCTATAGGTATTTGGCGATATATCGCCAAGTTGGCGACAAACTTGGCGGTATTAGGCGGCAGAACAGGTTCCAGCCTATGGCAACCCCCTTATAGGTATAGAGATGCATTAAATGCTGTTCTATAAACAATGAGTTGCGTTTCATTCGAGCGTTGCCATTAAAAAATTAAAAAATAATCGCGATTTCTGTGACACATACGATAGCATAAAATATATATAGATGGATTATCGTGGAAATCGAAGGTTTAGGCCACATCGTATTGTTTAGCTAGACCGATTACACTAACATCGTTCTCATGTTTTGCTACAATTTCTTTTATTGAACAGTAATTCGCTTAAGCTTCTTACTACTGCTATCACTAAGCACTTTTTCATTGTTAGAAGCCACAATGAGAGCTAATATTAGCGCAAACCTGAATAAAAGTAAAACAAAGTTAATTTTTCTTTTACAGTAATAAAGGTACACAAAGCACTCCTTACTCCAAACTTGACTAATAACAACAGTTATGTGAGGGTTGCCAACTGAACTATTCGGCAGCCTTGGTCGTGAACCGAGATATTGCACGCCAACCTAGTCAAATTTTGATCACCGAAGTTGGACATAAACCGAACTGGTCGTGAACCGAGGTTCCACTTATATTTTGACCTATAAGTTTGGCAAATATGGCATTATTTATATATTCAATGGCGATGATCATTAAGCATCTTGGCGATTTTGGCGATGAAACTCACCGATTTCAAAGTATACTTGAACCGCCACAGATGTCATATACGCATCACGTTGACGCGATTTTTTTCTGACGCCAATGTCATATACGCACCGAGGTACTTATTTGGCGCCAAAGTTTTGTTATATTGCTTGATATGGTAACACGGATGTTGTTGTTTATTTATTAATAAATTGTTTACTTTTATTTTCTTTTTAAAAATTATATAAATTGTTTTGTTCTATTGTTATTAATTAAACTTTTTTAAAATTATTGTTAATCCCTTTTTAAAAATATACATATAACTGGTATCCGAAAACGAGGTTTTCGCCAAATTGGCGTCAGAAAAAATATCGTGCCAAAGTGGTGCGTATGTGACATCTGTACCATACTTGGTACAACTTGATTATCCTGTCGACCAAAAAATTATCGCCAAACTATGAGATTAAATGACAATAATGGATGATAGTAAATGTTACATTCATTTGACATTAAACACGATGCACGTGTTTGTTACGTCATCAAGTGATTTTTAATTCACATTTTGGCACAGGTGTCATATACGCCCCATATTGGCGCGATTCTTTTGACGCCAATGCCATATACGCACCGGGTACTTAACTGGCGCCAAAGTGTCGTTATTTTGCTTGATATGGTAAACCGGATATAGATGATGTATTAACAAGGTTGGCACAGATATCATATACGGTCCCATATTCGCGCGATTCTTTTGACGCAAAGGACATATACGCAACAGGTACTTAACTGACGCCAAAGTGTCGTTATTTTACTTGATATGGTAACCCGGGTATTGTTGTTTATGCTGTTGATGTTTTCGCAAATTGGCGACAGAAAAAAATCTCGCCAATATGGGGTGTATATGACATCTGTGCCACGAGGTTTTCGCCAAATTGGCGTCGGAAAAAATCGCGCCAATATGGAGCGTATATGACATCTGTGCCACGAGGTTTTATTAGTATTTTTATTAATGTTTTACTAATTTATTTATTCTTCCGTTATTTAATAAAAATTATGTCAGTTTGTATCATTTAGCGAATAGTTTGGCGAAATTTGTCGACGGGATAATCAAGTAGTACCGTATATTTTTGCTGTACATTTTCGACAATATCTCAAGCAAAAGTACCTAAAGTTAAACCAAACCCATTAAAGCCATTATTTAAGTATCAAGTTAAAGCCATTATTTAAGGCACAGATGTCATATACACGACGGGTTTGGCGCGGTTTTTTCTGACGCCAATTTGACGAAAACCTCGTTTTCGAATAGCAGTTACATATATATATATTAAATTACTTTCTATTATTTTAAAAAGGAAATAACAATAAATAATGAAAAGTTTAATTAATAACTATAAAACAAAACAATTTATATAATTTTAAAAAATAAAAGTAAATAAAAAAATAATTAAGAATTAAACAACAATAGCTCAGTTACCGTATCAGGAAAAATAACGCCATTATCGCGCCAGTTATGTACTCTGGTGCGTATATGACATCTCTTCCTTATTTAAAATAGATGGAATGCTATTTTTTAAGATATGCTTAGTATGTGAAGTATTTATATTACTGAATACCTATCGCTTGTGTAAGTCAGGATGTTATGATAATTTGAAAAAAACTTAATTTTAGCTCCTGAACAGAAGCTTGGGATTTACCCTGTTTTTTTTCCCTATCAACTCGTTTGTGCTCCATTGTGTCTATTACTCCAGTTCAAAATATTAATCAAGAAAGTTTATATATATATTTATGAAAATTATCCATTATCTGCTTAGGTTGACTTCGGTTTCAAAAATACAAAAATCTGTCAGTTGAATTTCAATTTTTATTGACTTATAAAAACAAAAGTACACGTGTTATCCTTTTTTTTAAATTATTGTACTGCTTTTTAGGGAGTGGCAACACGAAAGAAATTATTGAATTAGAAAATTTAAAAATGAAAAGGAGAGATTGCTATAATTTTATGGAGACATTATAAAAGACAAATTCGATTTTCTCAGCGACCGTCAAACAAAGATTTAAAAAAAATCTATTTTAAGTTTGAACAAGAGGATCAAAATAAAACAAAAACGAAGTTAATCCACCCACTGGAACGTTAGCTATACTTTGTTGAATTTTGTGTCTTCATTTTTTTCGTTTAAGGTTAAATAAAAAACTACTGAAAGCTACAGTAATTTTTTTAATACTATCAGTTTATTCGTCTCGTCGAGTTCTATCTTTCAAAAGAAAAATAATTGTCGTACGTCAACTGGTTCGCCAGAAATTTAAGAAAGTCGTTTGCATTTTCTATTTCTTAATCATATTATAGCTTAACGCTGCCGCGTTTGCTATGATTTACTGGACAATCGCGTTGGATAGAAAATTTTGGTGGATTAGACAATTTCATCTCAAGTAAATATGAAGCGTATGGAAAGAATATGTAAAATAACAAGAATTTTCCTTTTGTGTAAATTAAAACAAATCTTTTTTTGTATGCGGCTTTTCTTAAGTACATTCACGATATAATTTCCATCCCTCCGCATACAGAAGTTTAAACTGTTCTTATTTTACTTAGAAAGAATTGATCAGCAGTTAAATTAGTCTTTTAAACAATGGTATAAATTCAATATTTTAACAGTATTTTTTGACACAAAAACAAGAAAAAATTCACCAGTTATTCATAATGCATACTATAGTTTTATACATAAATGTAAGTTAATTTAATTTGATAAGTAAAATTATAATTTAATTTGACAAATCAATCAGGCCCGTGCGAAAGGGGGAGGAAGTTGTCCCGGGGAAGGAGATTGAGCAGGCGCCAAATTTATACTATCAACACCATCTTTTTTTGATTGTTACAAGAAATTATATACATACATATCGAGAATTTGTTTTCAGAATGAAAGTACATACATTTTTCGTTTAAGTTTCACCGTCTCTTAAACCATACCCCAATACAAATTTCTGATTAAGGACGACTTCTTTTTAAAAACTTGTTTTAGGGGTTTTTTTTCTTAGTCTCTTCAGACTCAGAAAAGAGAAGGTTAACATAATTTTTCTTTCTATGCTTGTGACAAAAATGTACTCTTAAAATCCAAAAGATTGGAAACTGTTATACATGACTGTTAGATACATTTTTCTACACCATTTTCCAACATTCCCTTTGCCATAAAATAAGGATAATTTTCTTTTATGTTATTGAGTTATTTGGAATTTCTGGATTTCTGGATATTCCTTTTTAAACTTAAAAATAAACGCAAAATATGTATTCAATAGAATGAATTTCTGTTTTTACAGTTTGTAAACTTTGCGACACCTGTCAAAAAAGAAAATTCAAGGTGTAGGGTGCCAAATTGAAACTTTGATCCGGGCGCAGTTTTCTCTCCGCACGCTCCTGAAATCAATTAACTGGAAACGAAATTGCTAAATATCTGGATATATTGGAATAAATTAAAACAATTTTTCTCAATGCGACTAAAAATGTGTATTTGTTTGCGATTATTTAAGAACACTGTGAGAACATTCCTGTTTTCTTTTATGATTTTCCGAAGAAGAGTTCTGTTACAAACCAAACAACAAACACTGTGTGATTTACATTAAATTCAATAAATTACAGGATTAATTTTTTTTTTCGCGCACTTTTTGAATAAACTTTACTGTCCTTTTTTGGAGGGAGGGGGCGGGGGGTGCCTGAACTTTTTCTTATGAATTAGTTCTGTCTGAATAATTTTGTACATTACATCATCGTTTAATTTTAAGCTAAGACTCATCTGCTTGACAATCACAAATACATTACGTTTGGCGATTTATTTATTCTGTGGTACAAATTTTCTGCAACCTTTCACCCTCCAAATTTCTCCGTTCTTTATCGTTGGTCACTCATTTCCCGGAATTCGGACTTGACACTTGCTTTCTTTCACCCTCTGTTAAGGCTCCTGTCCCTGCAAGCGAAATTATTCACGAGCTAATGCTAATCCTATGGGGAGGGATTTTTCTAATATCTCGTTTGCATTTCGACATTTTTAAATATATATATATATATATATATTGCATTGGATAGCCGGGGTCCGTCTCTACATCGCACCTTTTTTACTTTTTCGATTTTGGCTCTAGATATTTTCTAGAATGACACTTTCATTTTCAGAACTGGTTTTGAAAGTGAAAGTAACTTTATAAAAAATATCTGCGAGCCAAATCGAAAAAGTAAAGGTGCGATGTAGAGACGAACCTCGGCTATCCAATGCAAAAAAAGTTATTTTAAAATGTCGAAATTCAAACGAGATATTAGAAAAATCCCTCCCCATTGAATTAGCATTAGTTCGTGAGTATCTCAGTCGGCAGGGACAGGAGTCTTAAGGCTGTTCTTAACTGCTCTGCTCAACAAGCTCAAAACGTTCAGACAAATTTACAAATTCATTTTTTAACAGAAAGATATAAAATTGGAAAGACTGGCCATGGAAGCGATTTGAAATGAAACTGTTTTTTTTCATTTTTTGATCAATCCATTAACTATTGAGTTAGAAGCGTTTTGGATCACATGACAAACCCGTTTTTAGCCCGCTCTTGAGTGCGGAAATTCGGTTCAAAACGCCTACTTTGACACTCTTTTCTGAAAGATCTATTGCGTTGGCAAATAAATGGAAAAAACAGCTCAATGGCATATTTTCACAACACCACCACCAGCTAGTTTCATACATTTTCGAACACAAATAAATTAAAACTTATGTCAGAAAGTTGCCCTTTTGGATTTGAGAACACCCTTAATTGATCTTTTCATCTGTCAAATAGCGTCTTACAAACCAATTTTCTTTCTTTTCAACCTCAGAAAAAGAAAGCAGAGAAAAGAAAAAGAACCTACCTTTTGGTAGGTTCTGCTAATATCTTAACTGTTTACATTAAGCTCAGATATTCAAGATTTTTAATTCATTTTAGTTCGTAAACACGGAGAATTGACAGCTGTTGTTATTCAGAAACAATGTATCAACAAAGACATTTTCTTTTTTTTTAGTAACCACAAAAGATTTTTTTTCAGAAAATATTGTCAAAGTTGACGTTTCGAACCAAATTTTCGGTCGTGACTGCGACAGAAAGGGGGAAAAAAACCGGTCTTTACGTGATTAAAATCTCATTTTAACTCACTAATACATTTATCAAGAAAAGAAATGAAAACTCATTTCGATTCCAAATCGCTTCAATAATCAGTCCTGCCAAATTTATGCCTTTACGTTTAAAAATAAGTCCGAAAATGTCTGTCTCGTGTTTTTGAGCAGGTTACTTGAGAAGAGCCTTAAGCTCCTGTCCCTGCAGGCGAAGACACTCGAGAGCTAATGCTAATCCTATGGGGAGGTTATTTTTTAATATCTCGTTTGCATTTCGACATTTTTATTTATTTTTTATTTATTTATTTTTATTTTTATTTTATTTTATTTTATTTTTTTTTGCATTGGATAGCTGAGGTCCAACCGCAACCAAAATCGAAAAAGTAAAAGCGATGTACAGGTGGACCACAGCTATCTAATGCATAAAAATTATTTTAAAATGTCGAAATGCAAACGAGATATTAGAAAATAACCTCCAAATAGGGTTACACTTGAGTTAATGTTAAACCAATGGGAAGGTTCTTTTCTAATATCTCGTTTGCATTTACACATTTTTAAATATTTTTTGTTGCTGGATGGCTGAGGTCGATGGTCTACATTCGCCCGCTGCAGAATGTAAATACGAAATAACCTAAATTCAAAAATTTTTGACGGAATTCGCCATTTAAGACAATTTTTGAACATACTCAGAAGCAATAATAATAATAATTAAAAAAAAACCAAACAATTAAGTAATATTAAATATTCAAAAAGATTTGTACCAACATTTTATCAAAATTGAGAATTGAAAGAAAAATTCCGCCACAGAGTATCTGATCCCTTTTGGATAAATTAAAAGTACGTGAATGTAAAAAGAAAATTAAAGAAAAAAAATTAAATTCTTTGCCGTGGTAGGGGTTGAAGAAGGCAAGGCAATTTTTTCTTTCATTTTTAACAATCAAAAATGAAGAAAGTTTCGTTTAAAATTAATTTTCAAAATTCAGAGAGAGGCGGTGACTCTTACTTGGCCCTCCCCAGCTGACGTTCCTAAAAGGGATTTTTAGTTTTCTTTTTGAAATAACTTTATTCTAAATGTATTTTGGCTGTCTATCATCAACCAGAATTCTTTCAGGAATATAAAAAAAATGCGTGGAACGGGAAAAAAACAAAAATTGGTAACATCTACTCGCGCAAATTTCTTCCTCCAAACAACGATAAACAGCCAAATCTGGCGATCCAAGAATATACTCCAGTAGTAAACAAATAATATAAATGAAATTCGAAAAATGATTTTCTGCACGCCAAAATCATCGCTATATCTCCCAATATGGAAGTCCTATAACGCCAAAGTCCGTAAAAAGGCTCGCTCAGTATCATACCCATTGACAACTAAGGTCTTCCGGGACTTTAGAATGGACACACGAATCGGGCTACAGGAAGAAATTAAAAAAAAAAAACTTATTGAAGCTTAAAAACAGTAATGGGTGGAAGTGCGTTTGCAAAATTAAATATTGTTTAATAATTTAACATTGTCCTTTACAAATGAAGAATTGTACAATTTGTAAAGGACAATGTTTACAGGAGGAGAGTGTCGAACATTGCTGACTTAAAAGGCAGAATTAAAACCGCAATAGCCTCTGTGGATGCCGACATGCTTGCCGCTATCTGGCGTGAAATTGACTATCGACTTGATATTCTCCGTGTGACGAAGGGGGCACACGTGGAAGTTCATTGACAAGGGTCATGAAATTTTTTGAGACTATCTAACCATTTATGTTATTAATTTTAATCTATCTTTATTATTTTATGAGTTATAAAGTCCCGGACCCATTTTGATGTTTAATAAACACCTTGCATTTTGAAAAATCTCGACTGTAGTATCATTCATTTTTAGGGTTCCGTACTTAAAAAGTAAAAACGGAACCATTATAAGATCCCTCCTGTGTCTGTCTGTCACAGCCCTTTTACTCGTAAACTATGCAACGTGGAAAGTTCAAATTGAGGGAAGTAATAAACACTATTGATGCACATATTTACAGATTAATAAATATTCATAAATTATTTAGGAAAAATGTAGAGGGGCTAATTAAGTTACTTGAAAAAAAAATCTTTTCTTTGTATGCCGTGTGAAAGCTTTCGTAACGCTGAAATCAAAAATATATTTAATTTAATTTTAGGTATTATATTTTCAAAGTTATGTTTGAAAATGTAGTGCAAAAATGTCCCCCCCCCCCCCATCTAATTTCGAATCTATTGGAACTAAAATTATGAAAACATTAGATGTAGTAGACATTAATTTAAACCTTGCAGGAAAATTATAGCGATTAGGTCACATAGTTTTTGAGAAAATCGCATTTTTCCGTTACAATCAAATTTCGATTTACGGGCTTCAGCAAAAGTGTTGAGCAGAGCTGGAGGTACCTATCGTAGCATAAGTATAAAAGCATTGTTGATCATGAATTTCGGAAAAAATCGCCAGTAATTAGCCGAGATATTAACCCTTAAAGACATGGATGGTTTGAATATACATAATGACAGGGACGGCGTACTCTATGCTCCATCGGCTTTTAAAGCCTAGATAACAAATTTTAAGGATATATTTATGTAATGCAATGCCCAGTAGCAGTATAAAAGCAATAAACGTCAAATTGTTAAAAAGACTAATTTAATGAGAATTAATCGCATAAATACTATGGGATTCGCGACTAGTTTCCACTGAGTGGTTCTCTCAATACACCTACTATCTATATTATAAAGGACAAACATATCTGTGCGTAACGCATACGTCATTTTGCGAATGGCAACACTTTGAAATTTGAAATAAAATTTTGGTTTTGCAATTTTCTCTACTGCAAATTTTTAAACCTTTTTAAACATCGCATATTTTAAAATTTTACACCGTCGCATAAGGAAAAAAATGCTCTTTTAAATGCAATTGGTTTGAAAGCTGTATCTCAATTTATTTTTAAGATATTAATTTCTTTGTATTTTTTAATACCATTTTTCTTATAGTGGCAACAAAAGTACCACATTTCTATTATTTAATCGAAAATAGGAGATGACTGTATCTTTTGTTGCCATTTTCTCCTAAAACCTGAAAAAAAAAGTTGAAATTAAAATAAGGGCTATGTCAAGAATATTGTCTGTTATTCCGTGATAATGACGTCATATGCATGCTTTTCTATAGACGAAATTTAAGACGGGATTGTAAAAGTGGATTCCTTTAGCAGATGCAAATGACGTCATTTTATATAAAAAGCATGTATTATAATACTTAAAACTGAATTATGATTTGTAGAAGTGCGTCATTTTCACAGCACATCTGCTTTGAAATTTTTCACTTTTGAAAATAATGTAATCGAAACCCAAGCCACACCCTGATAAAACGTAATGTTTTACAAAAATTTAGAGTGTCTTTATAAAAGAGAGGTGACGTGCAAATAATAGCGATTTATATTACAGAAATTCATGATTCTCGCCTGGATGGATTTGCTCCGCCGAGTAAGACAAGCAAACAAATAATTCAAGATTTCAAATAAAAATCAAATTTCAAAGTGATTGCTTAAAAGGCGGAAAGGCCAACATAGTGAAAAAGATTCCAAGCCGGGACTCGAACCCGGGCCATCAGTATAGCGCACTGACGTTCTACGGACTAAACCACTTGGAACGATACCTAGCTCGGAAATTTTCTCACTATTATATGTTGGCAAGGCTACAAACGTAGCACAAGATGGAATATTTATCGTGAGCCATCGACCTGGGGCGAGCACGAAACATTATTAAATCCAGCATAGATAGAATCTATTTTAATACATGGAAATTATTCCAGAGAGAAACATTCGCCTTGCATACAATATTTCAAATGAAAATCAAATTTCAAAGTGATTGCTTAAAAGGCGCAAAGGCCAACATAGTGAAAAAAAAAAAACTTCACTATGAATTTTTTCACTATGTTGGCCTTTGCGCCTTTTAAGCAATCACTTTGAAATTTGATTTTCATTTGAAATATTGTATGCAAGGCGAATGTTTCTCTCTGGAATAATTTCCATGTATTAAAATAAATAATTCAAGGTTTAAAATAATATCATGTTCCTGAAGTTTTTGTCCTAACTTCTCTTGAATAATAAAATTTTAATGCTATTCTTTAGGACATTCTTTGGACTATAATTTTATCTAAATAACATAATTTGCTGAATCTAATTTTTTATAATGTTATATAATCTATGTATTTAAATCACAAGTCTGTTTTTTAGTGATCTGCCCTGATCTTTCTGCAGAACCAATTTTACTAATATTTTTTTTTAACTCAAAGCTGTTCATTTGTAGATGTAATCGCACTAGCTATTTTTTATTTTTCGATTTATTTATTTTTTTTAATATCTCCACTTTTATATTTTAATTTTAAAAGCATTTTATGAAATTTCTTGAAAATGGTGAAAATTAGATAGCTTTCATTATGGCAGACAAGAGAGAAATAATGAGGTTTACTTATCTTTATTCATGCCATTTTCTGATACAAATTCAAAATTGTTGATAAAAATTATTGTATAGGGTTTAGTGTCGCAAAATCGCATTAGGAGCATAATATTATATTAGGGGCAAAATAACGGAAAATGACATACTGCTTTTGAAAACACATATTTTTCCTCATAAATTTCCTATATTGTTTTTCCTTCTGCATGTACACTGATACTAAGTTTCAGACACTAGGCGAAATGCTTATTTAAGTGAAAATAAAGTCATATTTAAAAGAAAACGATCATTTTCTTAGCTAAAACTAAACATTTTAACACAAATGCGTCTAAAAAACATAAATTACGGAAATTTTTACTCTCCGGAATTGAGATTAGAATCTCAAGTAAAGACTGTTCATGTAAAAGACGTTGCTGACAATCGTGACTTCAAGTTTTGAGTTAAAATGATCAAACAAAATACAATTTTTTTAAAATGATTAATATGGATGTGAGAAGTGCGTATGCAAATTTTGAGAAGGTGAAAATTGCTGTTTTTCATCCCGGAATACCAAGCTTAAGAGCTTCAATTGATAACCACATCCTAATAACTGATCTTTATTATATTTTACTGATTATGTATCTGTATTATAAAGAACAAACGTATCTGTGCTTAACGCTGACGTCATTTTGCGCGCGGCAACACTTCACGATCAAATTTCGGTCTTGAAATTTTTGCTACTGCAATTTTTTAATCTTCTGACCATCGTACATTTTCAATTTTCGTCGCATAGGGAAAAAATTTACTTTCAAATGCAATTTGTTTAAAAGCTGTATCTTAATTGACTGATGTATTATGTTTTCTAATAATTTTTAAGCATGATTTTTCTTATCACGTGCCAGTTTCAATACATAATAATAATAAACATTTTGCACGTAAAGCAACAAACATTGTTCAGCATTTGTTTCTGACTATTTTTGCATACCGAAATTAATAGTTCATTTATAAACAACAAAAATAATAATATTAAAAAATACAAATCTAACATATTTGTAATCATAAAATTTAAATTCTTAGATCACCAAATAGGATTTTTTCTTTGAAATGGAATTTGTTTGCTAAGTTCATCTCAGTTTACTGATTGTCTAAAAAACAATTTTAAAGCATGAAATATTTTTTAATTTATCTATATCGCGCGGAGCTCGATTACGAAAGATGAATCCGTTTGCCCTTAAAACAAAATAAAGAGTTCACCATTTTCTTACGGCTAATATCCATTAAAAAAAACTTCCCTATGAATATATAAAACACTGAAGTAATATAAATAAAACACAAATTAAACAGACATGTATAAGCTTTGAAATTATCAGAATATAAAAGGATGCCGTAAATAGAAAAATCTTGGTCAAATAACTCTTAGCATGCGGCTAATAAAAAAATGTCGCTTTTGATAAATTTCAAAAATTTATTTGATTGTATAATTCGATTGTATACGAAAAATGCTTTTTTAATGTAAGTGGGCAATCTAAAAAAATTCTTGCATATAAAAAAAAATATTAGTTTTCAATTAAAAAAATGTTTTCACCTATATTCTGTAACCCGGGAAGCCCGGGTACGATGCCCTAGTGTTTTTAAAGGTTAAATAAAAACCTATATGGAATAACAAACATACAGAATAGAAAAAATTGCTATTATTTAGGTTCCATATATCTTTGAACTTTCATGGTATATCCATTTATACTTTTCTAGTATGCAGGGTGCAAAGGAAAGTCCCTTTAACCTGAAAATACTTGTGAACGGAGAGAGCTACAGCTATGCGAGTGAGGTAACGGTATAGTAATGCGACTACGACAGATTTAATGAAAACGACAGCAGCGCTCCTTAGTGGCGAAATTTGGAAGATAGCCACTGCAAATCGAAAACGAAAAGAGATAGAGCAAAATTTCCAGTTAGAAAGTTTTAGAGCATCAATTAATAGAATACGACATTTGGTTTACATGGATAAGATAAATCTTCGCCTGTTTACCCGAAAATGTCCGAAATCGATGCACTCCAATTTGTGTAAACGTTTGAATGGAATAGTCAGAAGTATGAAGAAATACGCACAATTTATGCTATAAATACGTACTTATCTCAATACATTTTGATAACATCTCACACACACACACACACCCACACACACACACACACACAAAAAAAAAAAGACAAACTGTCTCACAGTGATAAAAAGTTAATATTCAGTATGTTCGAAAAGTTCGCCATTACTCACTATACACGTTTGTATTCGTGATAGTAATTCTGCATGCACATTTCTCAGCATAGAACGTCTATTGCAAGCCTCTTTAATACGACGATATAGATTTAACCCTTTCAAGGGCGGTGGCTAAACGGTCTAGCCACCTAATTTTAATTCCAAAACTGACAAATGGCACCAAGAATATTTTAATAAAATTTTGCTTTTGTAATGAAAGTGCAAATTAGCGGGTTTTTCTTTCCTGAGAAATTCGTTTGAATATTCTGGTGTCAGTCAATTATTTCATCAATTTACGAACAGAATTCTTCTGGCCTGAAAGGGTTATTCTAAAATTTTAAATGCATTGGAAATTAAATCTTTACAAACATTACGGCACAGTACAACGTCACAATCTGCAATTGTGCACTGCTACATTTCCGGAATGTGAATAAGCAAAGTAGAATCGTCGCTCATCGATTTCGGACATTTTTGGGTATGCAGGCGACGATTTATCTTATTAATGTGAACCAAATGTCGTTTCGTTCTAATTAATTGATGCTCTAAAACTTTCTAATTAGAAAATTTGCTCTACCTCTTCATTTTCGATTTGCAATGGCTATCTTCCAAATTTCGCCACTAGGGGTACTGCTGTCGTTTGCATTTGGTCGGGAGTAGTCGCTTTACTGTACCGTTACCTCACTTGTATAGCTGTAGCTTTCTCCGTTCGCAAGTATTTTCAGGTTAAAGGGAGTTTCCTTTGCACCCTGTATACTATACAGCTATACCCATACCTACGTTGTATAGTTTTTACAAAGTCTTGGTATTCTTTTAGCAACGGTATTTTTTTAATAATACTTACTAATTCATATATTGTACGGAACCCTCTGTGCGCGAGTAATACTCGCACTTGACCGTTTATTATAAATAATCGTAGTATTTACTTTTTTAATATAAAAATTTTACAGCCTTACCTTTGTGAAGATTTTCTATAACACGGTTCACAAAGTCTTCAGATAAATCATCGTAACACTAAAGAGCTTCCACATATTCATGTCATTTGTGGTCCTAATTAAAGGGGGTGGGTAGGGAAGAAATGACTTTCATTCGTTAGATGTAAGGGAGTAGACTTAGCCGAGCGTGCTTTCTGGAGAGAACTGGAATTTCGAGATTTCCCCATGAAAAGGAAAGTAATCCTACTCTTCGACTGAAAAGTTAAAGTGGTCTTTCAGGGAGGGAGACGTGAAATAGAGGTACTTTAATGGAGGGACTTAACTTTGAGTCTGTAGTAAAAAATTAGACCATAAATAAACCGTCTTTATGAGAGGTGGTCTTTCAGGGAGGTTTCACTGTATTTTTTAATCACTGTGTGTGTATCCATTATATAGGTCTTAGACAGGGGTGCACAAAAGTTGTCAAGTGCATTTTCGTTTATTGCGAAATGACAGACTGAACATTTTCAAGCGTGCCATGCACTTAACTCAACTGCTTTAAGTACACTCCGCGCGTTCTCTACACACGCATCTGTGGATCCTATGGAAAAAAAAAAACTAGAGAACAGGAATTCTGCTTTTTCAGAATTTAGTGTCGCCCCCGGAATTTCCATTACTTCATTTTCTTCTGATGGACTGATGGCTTCTATTATTATAAATGAAGCGTTAGGCGAAGATGAAAGAGCAGCCGTAAAAAGGTAGAACTCTGATTTTCTGGTCAGAATGGAAAAAAAAATGGCCATACAAAAATATGCCCATTTTTTTTCCCATTCAGACCAGAAAATCAGAGTTCTAACATTTACGACTGTTCTTTCATCTTCACCTAACGCTTCATTTATAATGGCTGTTTCATAATAATAGAAGCCACCAGTCCATCAGAAGAAAATAACTCGGTTAAGCGGGACTCTACTGCAGTACAAAACATATTCAATTTTAAGATTTACAGCACAAGCTTTTATTTTATGTAAAATGACGTCATTTGCATTAATATAGATACTTAAAATTAAATATAGTTTATAATAACTCCATGTTTTATCATAAATCCTTCATTTATATTTTTCTCAAAATAGCACGTATTTTAATTTTTTTTAATTTTTAAGAGAAAATGGCAACAAAGATATAATTGCTATTTTTCAACAATGTTTTCTGTACTTTCTACCGAAATGGAGTACTTGAGTTGCCAAAATGACTCAAATGTCGCCAAAAACTACAAAATAATATTTCAAAAACAAATGGAGATGCAGTTTTCAAACAAATTGCATTAAAAAGTACTTTCTTTTCCCAATACGACGTTATAAACATTGAAAATGTGCGATGCTGAGAAGTTTTAAAAAATGCTGTAGAGTATTGAATCGCACCATGAAACATCGGCTTTTGTTGTACGGCTGGCGTATATAAGGCAACGTTATTTATTGGAGACAAAACAAGCCGGGAGAAAGAAATAGGATACCGGGGCTAAAAATCTGATATTTTCCAAGCCATGAATTCTTTGACTTTTCAAATGCGTTTTCCAAATTGCTTGAAACCTTTAAAAAAAGGGCAAATTTTATGACTGTATTCTGAATGTTTTTGAATCTGTTTCATGAATGTTCTCTTTTTTAATAGTTACTTTTTATTCTAAGTTATCTGATTTTTTGCTTTTATATCAGCTATGATTATTATACAACAGTTAACAATTCAATTTTATATATTTACTTGCAGAGATTAAGAAGAAAAGCAAAGATGATAGTGATGGAAAAAAAAGACCGGCTAGGGGTCAAACAAGTAAGTGTTCCCCACATTCTTTATTTTTTATTGCATTGATACTAAATGAATAGTTTTCCTTCTCCTGTTGTCACTTTTGAAAAAATGAGCCCTATTCATATCAAAACACTCATTTACATTTAACACGTTCACGCCGGCGCGGTGGGTCACACTCGACTGTCTCAGAGTTGTCAAGTCTCCGGCTTTTTACACACCACTGTTATTTTAGAGGAAATGTTGTTCCTTTAAATCGCCCAATTGTTCTAATTAAATAAAACAACATTTTCTGTATTAAAATACTGGTAGCCACAAAGCCGTCGACTTGGCAGCTCTGAGACAGTCGAGTGTGACCCACCGCGCCAGCGTGAACGTGTAATAGGAAGGGGAAATAATTTACAACAATCTGATCTCCCCGGCTTTGCCCATGATATCTTTAAATGTACTTAATATCGAATGTTGAGTAATTTTTTATGTAACCCGCAAGAACATCTCGCAAAACTCATTTTGCGTTTTATTCCACTAATAGGTGCATCTTGCTACACAAACAGTTTCATAAGTGTAGTTACACGGAAAATCACTTTTTACGCTATATGTCCATTGGTGACCAAAGAAGAGGGTGGATTGTGTGGGAAGGTAAAATTTCCCAACCCTCGTCTTTATTCTTAAGGGTTTTACGCACGTTTTTATTCCTGCATGTAGAGCTGCAATTTCATGTTACAGTAAAATCATGCAAATCCCTGTGACATTTACTTTTGTCGAGATGTTTTACTTTTCTTGCGGGTGAGCGACATTTAATCGCAAATCTTCCTAAAAGACCCTAATTCTGGGGCGCCCCCTACTTTCAGTAGTGTACACCTTCGGTTCTGTCTAATTTATTCAGTTCACACTCTTCCTATATTTTATTTATACATCTTGTTCAAATTTTCAATCGTTCATAAAATACTTATTATTCATCCTATCAAGTTGAAATAATTTTTTTTAAACTCTTACTGGATGACAATGGATGTTAATACAGATTTTTCAAATATTAATTTATTAAATTTTAATTTATTTTTGTTTTATAGGGGAGACAAAATGGCGGCCATTGGTTATTGAACAGCATTGAATGCATCTTCATATCTATAAGGGGATTTACCTTAGGGGAGACCCTGTTCTGTCGTCCAATACCTCCCAGTTTGTCGCCAACTAGGCGATAGATCGCCCAATTGGGCGACCCAAATGAGTCGCCAAAAGGGACGCCAACTGGGCGATATCTCTCCTATTTCGCCCAATTCCCATAGACTTCCATTGTAAACCTACTTGCTTATAGAAAATCAACAAATTGAGATATTTTAATGCAACAGAAACTAATATTAGCTTAGGGGATTCTATTAAATTTTTCTTGGATGACCTAAGTAGGAATTGACTTAAAAAACAAAATTTTCATATTACTTGTTTTCAAATGAAAATCTATCCAAATAAAATGAAAGTTGGGGGGCCTCCATTGTCTGTTTTGATTTTATATTTTTAATTAAGACAGGCGTATACCGGGGTTAAAATGCACCTAAAATGGGTGTTGAAGTGAAAATCTTTCTTTCGGCTGCTACAATGTTTTCTTCTCACTCTTATTTTCCGCATAAATCAATATATAGTAGTTAAATAGTTAATAAGTTATTATAACAATAGTTAAAAAAACAGTTACGCTTTTAAATTTTTGAGTTATAAATATAATACCGAAACGGTTTAATAATTTTCGTCATAAAATAATGATATTTAATTGTAAAAAGTAGTTTTTTTCTTGCTAATCTTTTACTGGATTTTTTTTTAACTGAATATATTATGCCTAAATATTATATCTAAATCAAAAATTTTTTGGTACAACACTTGAATGCTAATGTAGTTATTAAAAATTTAGAGCAATAACCCAAAAATGTGTTTACGTTCTAAATGTAAATAAGCATATTCAATGTTAACTTTGTAGGAAAATGTCTTATTTTCAGATTTTTATCACCTCTAAATCTCAAAATTCCTAAACCAAATTTATGCTGTAACATTATCTAAATGGTTAGTATATTGCATTCAATTTTCAAAGCAAATAAACCCCCAGCATAGGTGAACACACATATGTCTACCCTATATATATAAAATCCTAATGAAACGGATATATGAAACGACTGAAATGTAACGAATTTTGTGTAATGATTCTATGAAACGACTGATTAAACAACTGATTATGTTTCGCGGCGATTTTTCCTAAAATATGGAATACTTTGCGATGAAATTAACACCAAAAATCGGTGTTGATCCGTAGATCTCAAAACTGGTATTAGAATTTTTAAATTCGAATTAGTTTTCGAAATATTAATATTTTTCTAATTTTAAATGTTTTTTTCTAATGATGGCAATTCAAATTTTAATCATAACAGATATTTTTTTTTTCATATTTTAGTAAAGCCATTTTATTTAATACAAAACTTCCATTTAAAACTGAAAAGTTTAAAATTAATGGCTTTCACTTCTTTCTTTTTTTGAACGAAACGAAAAGAAAAATATTAGGCGCAGATGTCCTATACCTCTCATTGCGTCATCTATACGTCTTATTTCCAATTAAAATATATCTCTGAATTGAAATTTGAATGAAATACAGAGTCATGAAAAATCGAAGAATGCGAAAAATAGCATTACAAATATCTCGGCAACTCATTATCCGATCCAGTTCATTCATGATGTAAAATTTGTTTTCTTTATTGTCTTTTATAGTCATTCCTTCAAATAAACAATTTCGAAAAATTTTTATACCTTTTTTCAGAACGAATATTTCGAGAGTCCGAAAAAAAAAATAGTTCCGTACAATCGAGGTTACCGATATCCAATAGGCTTCTTTCCATTATTACTCCCTAAGTGCACACCGAATTTCAAGTCTGTATCTGAATTTGTTCGGGAGATAGAGCGATTACAGACCCAGACGGGCACCAAATTTTTTTTTTCTAAAAATGTTTTTAGGAATCTCCAGTGTCTGAAACGTGTAAATCCTTCGATTTTTAAAACGATTGCAAGATTTACCCTATACTACGCATGACGGGTAAGTAAAAATCTATAATCAAAGCATAAAAAAATTAACTTCACTTAAATTTAGATACCCTATTTCCCACTCAGGAATGCTATGAATGCAAAAATAAATTGTGTTGAATCCTTACTGCTAATATTTAACAATATTATAGCTGTGATACAGTAAAAAAAAAAAAAAAAAAGCAATTCAAGAAATTACGACTTTTTGGAAAATGATTTTTTCAAAGACTAAAATTTAAGACATAAAAAATCGCACGGAGTGGATCCTACATTACGTACGCCATGAATTGAACATGAATAGTGCTATGATACGTAAAAATTGCAAGCGACAAAAATCGCCTGCGACTCGTACGTATTATCCATCTGAAACTTACGTATTATCCAAGCATTTCATTGGGTGTTCGGGAAAAGGCTTTTCCATCGTAGAAATCTGACGACCCATTTTAAATGAAATTTATTTCTTAAACTTCTAAACCTCCCACACTATTACTTTTTAGCTCACAGGCTACCAAAGCCTGAGAACTTATGTGCCCGCCGGTTCTGTATGTATGTACGTACGAACGTAACGCGATAACTCTTGATAGAAACATCCCATTTGCTTCAAAAAAATTTTCTAGTTTCATACTGATAAGGCGCTTCCCTGATTAGTTTTTGGGGTTCATTGGTTAAGGATAAGGGGAGTTAGTCCACCCCCCCCCCTTAATTCAGATAAATGGGTTTTTCATGCAGAATTATTCGATTTGCTCCGAATTTGGTATACCGGTTTATTATGGTAACTTCCCTGATTAGTTTTGTGGGTTCATTGGTTAAGGATAAATTGGGAAAAGGGGGGTTATTCCACCCCCACCCCCCCCTTAATTCAGATAAATGTTTTTTTCATGCAGAATTACTCGATTTGCTCCAAATTTGGTATACCGGTTTATTATGTTAAGGAGTTTTCTTGATTAGTTTTGTGGGTACATTGGTTAAGGATAAAGGGGGAAAAGGGGGCTAGTTCACCCCTTTAATTTAGATAAATGGGTTTTTCATGCAGAATTGTTCAATTTGTTCCAAATTTGGTACACCGGTTTATTATGTTAAGGAACTTCCCTGATTAGTTTTGGAGATTCATTGGTTAAGTATAAAGGGGGGAAACGGGGGCTAATCCCTCTTCACTTATTTTTTAAGGGAATTATTCTTTGAAATAAGAGCATAATATACAATTATTGTGAATAGCCTGTGAGCTCAATGCAAGTTTAGCTGGGCACTTTTCTTTTTTTTTTTTATATATCATCGTATAGGGAAAAAAATGTACTTTTAAATGCAATTTGTTTGAAAGCTGTATCTCAATTTGTTTCTCAGTTATTCATTTTTTGTAGTTTTTATTACTTTTTTGTCATAGTGGAAACAGAAGTATCCATCTCTGTTGAAAGTAATCTGAAAATACAAATTACTGTATAGACCCATCAGAAAACTAATAAAATGCGGATTCAACCAATTAAAAGCTTGATGTTTTTGATTTCCTACCCTGATAGAGGACAATAACCATTTTTCCAAATGGTTAAAAACTACAAGAAAATCGTAAGCTAAGTTGAATGAATAAATTCCCATTGAATTCTGAGAAATCTGAGAAAAGAATTGTGGTAAAAGAAGTTTATATTTTAGAAAACCAACTTTTAAATGTAAACAAAGAGGAGAAACATTTTGTGAGCGAACTCATATCACGGGACTCTTGCCAAAGAACGCACTAATAATCTTCGATTAAATTGATAAAACACTTTTAAATTATGTTTTAACATTTGGCAACATTTAATTAAAAATTTTCGGCTAATTATCAAAAATTTAGAGGTCCGAACCTCATGTGCATCAGGACCTTCCTTGGACTACCCTCACACAAATTTTCAGACTTGCATGTGCGATAGATATTTCTACTCATCTCCGTCACACAGACACCCACATTGTTTATTCAAGCTGATTCTTACGTTCTTCCTTCCATACGAATAGTTTCGTGTAATGGGAATGGGATGCAAAATAGATTTAGCTGGAAAACCAATAAAGATATTATTTCTTCTTTATTGGAAATTCCATTTTTCCACGGAGTTAACATTGAAAAAAGGCAAATAATAAACAAAGGACTTTTCAGTCTTCCTAGTACGACCCGTACAAATGTCTGTTTTCGTCGTCTTAAAAGTTAAATTGATTTGATACATACTTAAATTCAGCTCATATGCATTAGAGAAAACTATCTATCTATGTAAGGAATAACTGGGGAATTAATAGACCACGGGATAAGAGCTTAAAAGATTCTTAAAAATACGTTTCGTTTACCAACGTTTGGGAGTATACGAATTTTTGCATGTTTAATCCTTAGATATTACTTATTGAGTTGGGTTGATTTTTGACGGCCAATTATATACACTAGGGATATAGTCCCGGGGAGGAAGTGCCCTCCGTGGGGGTCTTTCTAAGGGAACCTAATCCGTATTTACGCATGGAAAAGCCACGGTTCGAAGAAAACCACGAAAACTCCGAACAATTAGGCCGACGGGCGCGATTGGGTTCGAACCCAGCACCTCCCGCCTACCAGCTTCGAGAGCAGAACCTCTCGGCCACTGGTGGGGCTATTACTTATTGAAGAAACAAAGTTGCTCAAAACAAACGTGCACATTAAAAAAAAATAACCATATAAAGAGGAACTATATTTCAAAACAGGTTTACATTATTTTATATGAATGTTCTCACTAGATGGCGCTATTTACACAGATATTTTAAAATTCAAAATAAAGTATGCATGTAAGCTGCTTGCAAAAACTTGTTTATATTATATTTTATAATAACATAAGAAATATTTTTATAAATAAAAGTAACGTAAGCATTTAAAATAATATTTCGATATATTTTAAAGGAAAGCTTTGTATCCTTCCGTACATCTGTTTACAAACATACGTGATCTTCGGATCAAATTTTCCCTTTTATTATATTATTATTATTATTACTATCGCATTATTATTTTTCATAAGTTTTCTCTTTTTTTTTTTAAATTGCATGTTTTATTGTTTTTCTTTAATTGCCCGTATTGAAGCAATATGGAGATGCAACGTAAGTTTTAGGTAGATTTTGTAAGAAATACTACCTATTGCAGTCGTTACCATGGTGCGACTTCTGAAAAATTCCTTCATAACTTTTCATTATAGGGCCCCAGGAACCCCAAACCACCCCACCTAAAAAGTTTATATATATATGTATGTATGTATGTACTAAATTTTGTCCGCACGATAAAAGTCGCAATTATGCTCGGATCGTCTTCAAACTCGCCAACAACTTTGAGATGACTAATATCTCGGCGGGGATTGAAAATGGGCAAAATCGGCCCAAGGGAATGGAACTGGGGAGGGATCAAAGTTGTGAATACCGTCTTAACATGATTCTGGTAAAACCAGCTCTTACACAACAATGACAGGAAAAAATAAATATTTTTCGTTATAGCAGTTGTCAACAATTAAAAAAAAAAAAAGCAATAAAATTAATTCTCACCACAACAATTCCTTTTCTATTACAAGATCTTCACGTGTAAAAATAAATTAAACAGTTTGACGAATTGAAAACAAATTGAATATTACGTCATAAGTTTTTTGGAGCAAGATTTCCGCATGAAAACTCAAAATGAAATAAATAGTTTGACGAATTAAAAACAAAACAAAACAAAAATATTGCGTCATATTGGAAATAAAATGGACTTCAGCAGGTGAATATGTAGCATCATGTGAGTTTGAAGAAACGTATTAAAACATGATAAAAACCCGACTATGGAAATAACTTATTTTAACACTTTGAGGTTCTCTGAATTTGCTTTAGCTATTTTTTAAACCTAATATACATGCTGTGTGTTTCGTGCATATTAGAATTTTCACAAAATATTTAGCTCCCTAGAGCTCATTCTTAGTGAAGGAACTGGGTTTATCTCTAATCTTGATTTAAGTTTTGTTGGTGAATTTAGTACTTAACTTCGAAATCTACCTCCGCCTGTAGGCCCGAGCCGGCAGGGATTTTTTTTTTCTTGGGGCCTTTGTATTGGAAATTGGTTTAGTGGTTCGAGAATACTGATCGTAACTACTTTTGATATTTTGCATATGAAAATGAATAAAGTTCAATTCACTGAGAAACTCAAGAAACTGCCTTTAAACATTTTCTGTAACCTATCTCTTTTTTCGAATATATGTATTTTTTTTAATCATTTTATATGCTTGTAAATATAGCTTACTTATTTATAGCTATTCAAAGTATAAATGACAAACTGTGTCATCGTTAAATAAAATATTGTTTATTTATAAGTGATGTATGTTTTTGTTTTAATAAAATTAATTTATTTAAAACCGTATAAGGTTCATTTCGTGAGTATTTCTTTTCACTCACAACATATAGGGCAGATAATTGTGCAAGTAATAGATACGGACACCCTTAAGGAATATCTTTAAAAAAAAAATTAACAGTTATAATTATTTTCCTGTTGCTTTAATATTATATTAATCTATCATCAGTGTTTGACTATTCTCATAGTCGCATTCCCCAATGTGAATCAACATTTAATTGCACAGAGAACAGAGTAATTTCTTCGGAGATGAATGACATTTAAGATAGAAAATAATAGATATTTAACAACTTATGTAATGGGGTGGGATTGAGCCCCATGATCCCCCCTATTCCCTATGCACTTAAACATTTTTTCTCTGCTTCCTCATTTGTTTGATTCATTGCCAGATTATAAAATATGCAAGGTAGACTTTTTTTTTTTATATAATAATTTGTTTACAATATCAAAAATTTTATTGATCACATGAAATTAATTAAAAGCAGCTATAAAAATTTCATTCTTATTACATTCTGGTAAATGCAGTTTAAAAATTAAATTTGATTACTTAGTTTTTCAGTTAAGTCAGAAGATCCTATGCACTATGAAGATTACTGAAATCGCACTTTTAGTATTGTCCATATAGCGTATCTTTTACTGGAAATACCGTGTGCTAGTCAGTATTGGCTGTGAACACGTATCAATACTTGGATCAATATGTACTGGAAATTGACTATTTAAGCATTCCAGTGATGAACAATAGTCTTAAAATCTTAAAAATAAATTAAATTTTATAAATGGTCATTAGTATATAAAATTCAAAGTTTTCTATTACTATCAAAATAAAAACATGTAAATTTTGCAAGAAAATAAAGAATATATAAATTTATCAAGTGATGTTAGCATGCTCTTAGCATGTTCATTGATTTTCACTGAAAAACAGTGGAACTTCGAAACATTATTTTCTGTTTCCTGATTGTTTTGATAAAGAGTATCAACAATAACCCAGATAATAAAACATGTAAGGGGCAGTTTAGAAAAAAATCATAAAAGTTAATTTTTTTTTATCAATTTTGAAGGGTGTCCTTTACTGGCACATCTTACCCTAAATATTTTTTTAATTTTTGTACTAGCTTTTTATGTATTTATCATTTTGCTCTTTCTTATTTTTTTTGTAATTAATACTATTTATGAACTTATAATTAATATGTTTTGCACTTAATTTGTGTTTGTTGATAAGTTTTTATGAAATATTGTTTCAAGAAAGGGTACAGAGCACAATGTAAAGTTTAGCGCCTGTATTTACTGCATTATAAATCTTAAAAAAATCAATAAATTAAGCATGTTTTATATGCAGTTATAACACAATCATCATCAGTTTGGAAGATGTGAAAAATCATGATTTAATTCCATAAGTTATTCAAAAGTATAATATTTATGCTGAAAACTGTATGTTTGTTTAAATATCTGTTTATCATTATATTTTACTAATCTACATATTTTTCAGTGTTGTCTTATTTGAAAGCACATAGTTTAAAGCACAGTTGTCAATATAGAATGTTTTTTGTTTTTTTATAGTTTTTAAAATTTAGTATATTTTGTAATTATATTACTCAAGAATAAATAATAGATGGTCCCAAAGTTCCCTCTTTCCCAAGTTTCACCTAATTATTTTTTTACTGCATGTGTAATTAAGGCATTTTGACTGATGATTGTTACTTATTTCGATTTTCTTATAACTTGGAAAAAATATTTTTACAATTGATAAAATATTTTTGCCTTTATTAAAACAATCATTGTTCTATTATTTATAAATGTTATTATATTTTATTTATGCGCGGTTACTTTTGAAGCAATTTGGTATTTTAATAACTGATACGTAGGTTACCGTGATTGCAAACGAAATCCATGTCCCATATATGTAAACAAATATGCGCAAGGATACAAAACTTTTTTTTTCCAATAATGAAAACCTTTTTAAGAATCTGAAAGTAGTTTTATTTATTAAAATTATTTATTATATCATCATAAAACATAATAAAAGCAAGTTTATGAAAGCAGATTGCATGTATATTTTATTTTTCACTAAAAAATATCAGTGTAAAGCGCCATCTAGTGACAACCTTCATGTAAAATGATGCAAACTGGTGTTAAAATATAGTTCACATTATACAGCTATTTTTTTATGTGCACATTTCCTTTGGGCAACTTTGTGTTTTTTTAATAAGTAACATGTAATGATTAAACATACAAAAATTCGTACACTCCCGAAGCTTGGTAAACGAAACGGAATGATTCTTGCTTACGGCCCATGGTCTATAATGGGAGAAGTGAATTTGACTCTGGAACCTCTTTGTGGAATGAACTCGCTTATTTCGTCGCTGTATCTTAATCATATCCGCGAGTTCTCACGTGGTGTCTCCGTCTCACGAGCCATTTACGCCAACTTCGGGACCTACGTGATCGCACGTTGTGTGCAGCATTTCAAATGGGCAAAATCTAATCTCTTTCGTGCGCTTCTTGCTAATATGTTGGCAATATTTTCCAGCAGGGGACGAAGGTATCAATTTGGGAGGAAATTTAGTTTAACTGGTTAATTAGCTCTTGATTGACCCATGTGGTTAAGGTGTATGTGATGTACAAGGCTTTAACCAGGAATGAAGGAGAATTCTCCAAACATCAGCATTTTCTATCTGAAGTTACTCTGAATTTAATGGTGAACGTAATAAATGTTGAGCAGTGAAACAAAGTTACAAGGGTAAAACGGATTTTAGAATATAAGATTTTAAAGTTAGGAAAGAGAACTTAAGGATTTTAATTTTTTTTTAAACTTAATTTGAATTTTGAATTTTAAAAGTATTTTAATTCTTTTCATCTTCCTATACAGTATGTATCTGTATAAATATATGATCATTGGCTGCGCTCGTATTTATAAACAGATTTGGATATGATTGAACATATGTCAAGGGTTTATTAAGGGTCCTGTCCCTGCCGGCGAAGACACTCACGAGCTAATGCTAATCCTATAGGGAGGGATTTTTCTAATATCTCGGTTGCATTTCGACATTTTTAAATTTTTTTTGCATTGGATAGCCGAGGTCCGACTCTAGAGCGCACCTTGGTTACTTTTTTGATTTTGGTCGCAGATATTTTTAATAAAGTTACTTTCATTTTCAAAACCGGTTCTGAAAATGAAAGTGTCATTCTAAAAAATATCTGCAACCAAAATCGAAAAAGTAACCAAGGTGCGCTATAGAGACGGACCTCGGCTATCCAATGCCAAAAAAATTATTTAAAAATGTCGAAATGCAAACGAGATATTAGAAAAATCCTTCCCCATAGGATTAGCATTAGCCCGTGAGTGTCTTCGCCGGCAGGGACAGGACCCTTAAGATCTCTAACAAATTCGTAGGACATATTGATCCGTCATCATATTTCAAAATGGCGATCTCTTAAAAATTTTAAACTAAAATAAAAATATACAAAAAATTATAATTTATTTCTTGCATAACCGTTAAGTCTTAATAGAGGGATTCAAGAAAATTTTTCGTTTTCCCCTCTATCTTAAGAAATAGTATAACAATTTGAAATTCTAGGGTGGCTGCCGTTTGGAAACAAGTTTCTTCCCTAATCGTCATAAATTTTAGCGAATTAGGGTGTTTTGAAAATTTATTTTCAATGTTAAAACTCCCATACGTTTAAAACAAGTCATATCCGTGAACGTTCCGCTAAGTTTTTGAAATTTCCATACAAATTTGGTATTGACAAAAAGTAGATATCTTCCATAATCTGGTTCCACGCATTCTATTTTCGTGTGTTTGAGTAAAATTAAAGCTGAATTCTTAAAAACAAGGAAGAGTGAAGCTGCCTTTTCCTCCCGGTACAAGCGAAAAAATACTTTTTGTTTGCCTTAAGAAAAAATAATGTGGTCATGTTTTTATTTAGAGAAGGGGGGGGGGGTGCAAAATTTCTTTCTGGAACGGACGCCAAAAATATAGCTACGCCACTGCCCGGGCCACGGGCTGCCCCGTGCAGATCTCTAGTGCCAATCTCAAAAATTTTTGCCTCAGACGTATTAATATTTCACGAAGTTGTTATTGCTTCAACACTACGCCAACATAAACTTTTCTTTCTTTTTATTACTTGCAAGGAGAGGGCCAACCTTGTTAATCACAGCTTTTGATTATTTTAATATGTTGTAGGGCAGAGACCCCTTAGTGTCAGGTTCAACGGATTTTATCCAACGCTCCTTTGTTCTTGAGAAACCGGGGAGTCTAATAATAGTACACAACTTAAATACTTACATTGCAACCGCAATGATAGGTTGGTCGTAGCTCAGTTGGTACGGCGTCTGCTGGCTGGTCTGCGGGCCCGCGTTCGTTACCCGAACACGCTATATTTGTTTTTCTCATTTTTTGTTTTATAAATATACTTGTAATTATAATTTAATAATTTTAATTACAAATTTTAATACCATACATTAATTATAATGTTAACAAACTTATCATTTTTAGGGTTTCGTTCATCTGACGAAACCCTATTCGTCTCACTCCTCTGTCTGTCTGTCCGTCACAGAGCCCGTTCTCAGAAACTATACATGTTAGAGACTTGAAATTTTGAGTACTTATAGCTGAACACCTCACATCAAACAACAAATCCTAACATTTTGAAAAAGTTGGTAATTAACCGAATTACGGGCTAATTAACTTCTAAAATTAACCAATCCACCTTTTTAACACAGGTTCAAACGGACATTCTCCAAAACTTCGGAGTTTCTCCTAAGGGTTGCCAGTAAAATCAGCCGGTGCACGGTTACCACGGAGGAAATTAAGCCGAAAAATGAAGTGGGCATTTTAAAGCGAAATCACATATCAGAAAATATTGGTACGATAAATTTGTAAACGGCATAGACAGACGCGGAAAAAAATCTACTTTCATTTGGTATAAAGTTCACATTTCTGCGTTCGGTATAACGCAAAAAATCCACTAAAAATCGATCGATAAAAATTTAATTTCTGTATTTGAAAAGACAATGAAAAGATTTCATTTCGGCGCGAAAGCAGGTGTGCTCAACTTCAGACATGACGGCGACCTTGCGGTTTTCGGTAGTGGAATATTTTAATACGAAATTTTAACTTTTTAAATATTAAATTTTTTAATAAAATTTTTTGCCATCCGGACGGGAAATCTCTCGCAGATTTCATACATACCCAGTTCAAAGCGATAACTCAATTAGAAGCTGAGATATTAATTATTATTTAATTAATCTGTTTGATTTCTATCTAATGAATAGAATAAAATGGAGGCACGTGCTTTTTTAACCATGAAATTATTTAAATTAGGAAATCTAACAATTTGCGTGAGGTTTTTCGACGCCGCTCTATGAGACAAGTATAACTTATTCATTATAAGAAAGTTTGTAAGTATTCATACCACAATTTTCGATTAGTAATTTCTGCAAATATCTTAATGGTTGAGATCGCCACTCGATCTGGTGGAAACTTTAAAATAGTTTATCTAATCAAAAACAACTCGTTGTAAATGATCCCGCCAAGCCACAAACCTAAAACGTCAGTCATAAAAAGAAGTGATATCACATAAAAAGAAGCGATATAGAAGTGCCTACTACGAGTGCCGTGTAAAAATCTATCACTACTCATAATGTTTCCAAAGGACTCGGAGTGAGGTACAGTATGTGAAAACTGCTAACTAGGTGTTAAAAAAAAAAAAAAAATCAATTTTTGAAATTTTTTCGAAAATTTTGAAATTTTTAATTTGTTTTTTTTTTTTGTTTTTTTTTGTTTTTTTTTACCTTTATATTCAAATATATGAAATTCGATGCACAATTTTATTTATATATATAAACCAAACTTTTATAAAAAATATTGGGGATTTTCATTGATTTGGAATGCGCATGGGGCATTTCGAAGATTTCTAAGACGACGCGTAAAACTCCATTTTTTCCCCAAAAATAATTAAAAAAAATTTTTTTTTTTTAAACCTGAATAATATTTAAAGTCAAAATTTCAAAAAATAAAGAATTGATTTTTAAGGTTTTTTAAGGTCCCTCGTCCCCTTAACGGAGTTACGTTCAGATACAGTTTTGTTAAGAATAGAGTGCGCTCCCTGGTGGTAGAATGGGGAACTAACAGGCCGTGATTTCATTTAAAGTAGGAAATCTAACAATGCGATCTGATTTAAACGTTAAGATACTTTATAACAAATTATAATGAAGTATAAAGAAGAATGGCGTGTCGCATTTCGAGGGGGGTGGAGGGAGGTGCGCGAACAAAATTAGCAAATATAGCTGGACGATCTGTTTGAAACTTTAATATAGCTTATAAAACATAACAAAAATTTTAAACATCAGGCCGCGTCAAAAATCATGGTGACCATTACCCCACTTCACTCCCCCCGAAGGGGGGGCACTCTTCTAAATTTGGCAGATACCCGTCATGTGATATATCGTAGCATTTCGGGGGGGGGGGGGGGCAGGCACGAACAAAATTAGGAAATATAACAAGGCGAATCTCTTTGAAGCTTTACGATAGTTTAGGAAGGGTTTGCCAGAATTTAGATGTTCCGTGGCGATAAATGTACTGGACGTTTTGAAAGGAATATTAAACGAAACCCTTTGTGCGATCTATGATCACACTTACCCACTTGTTTATTTTTAAACTATTTCTCATCCTTTAAAGAGGTTTAAAAAGAAATTGAATCTATTGAATGATAAAAATTCCAAAATCGTGACAAAATCTGTTGTGGTGCCATCTAGTTATAATATAAAAGAATATTCAAATAAAATAAAAATAAACAGAAAGAAGATAAAGGTGAAAGCAAAATAATTGAAAGCGCAAGCATACGTATTACAAATTTAAGAATTTTTAATATGCAAAAAATCGGTTGTAATTTAATTCTGATGCTAATTTTTAGTATAATTATACTTGTTACTTTAAAAACAGAATAATGGTATTATTGCATTGACATCCTTTGTTAAAGAAATGCGTAAATGATGTTTCTTTAAAATCACCAATTGACACAATTGCTCAATATCATTGCATCGATAAAGAATACATGAAATACATTTTAAGTGATTTTAAAAAAATTAAGTTTTATGTTTTATACAACTATTTAGTTGAAAGTAAACAATTAAATAGGTTAAAATTATAATTGATACACAATATTATAAATTTTAGCTGATAATGAGATTATTAATTACACTTAAAAGTATATTTATAAAACAAAAACAAATGTAGCATATTCAGGTATCTAACCCGGGCCCGCGGATCAACCGACAAACGCCATACCAACTGAGCTACGACGAACCTGTCATTGCGGTTGTGCAAAGGAAGTATTTAAGTTGTGTACTGTTATTAGACCCCCGATTTCTCAAGAACTAAGGAGCGTTGGACAAAATCCGTTGAACCTGACACTAAGGGGTCTCTACCCTACAACATATATTAAAATAATCAAAATCTGTGATTAACAAGGTTGGCCCTCTCCTTGTTAGAATTCGGTTTGTTTGTCAAATCTCGACTCCTTATTTCCTCCACCTACTTCCTGTTGACATAGATCTTTTGAAATTTGGAACATAGAGCCGGAGGGCAACACATAAATTGAACATTTTTTAATTCTTTCAATAAAAGTGGCAAATCTGAATAAACAAATCGCCCTAACCAGTAGAAATAAAATCTTGGAAACTTGACATGCCTATAATGTAACTAAAATTAGTAAACACGTGTTTCTATATTTTTAGCCCCCGGTACGGTATGCTATTTCTTTCTCTTAGCTTATTTCGTGTAGTCTCCAAAAAATAACGTTACTTTAGAGAAGTCAGCCGTAAAACAAAGCAGTATGATTCAATACTCTATAGCAATTTTTTTTTTAACTTCTAGCCATCGCACATTTTCAATTTTTAGACCGTCGTACTTGGAAAAAAGAGTTCTTTTTAGTACAATTTGTTGGAAAACTGCATCTCCATTTATTTTTGAGATATTAATTTTTTTTTGTAGTTTTTAGAGCCATTTGCTTAATATTGGCAATGGAAGGACTCAATTTCTGTAGAAAGTAAAGGAAAAATCGTTCTAAAATATTAATTATATATTTTTGTTGCCATTTTTTCATAACAACCGAAAGAAAATGTCATGAAAATACGTGCTATTTTGAAAAAATATAAACGAATGATTTCTGTTAAAACATGGGAGCTATTATAAACTATATTTAATTTTAAGTATCTACTTTCTTTAATGACGGCATCTTTTTGCTGCATTTTTGTATTTCGCGATAGTGACGTCTTATGTATACTTTACTGTAGATGTTTAAGAGTGGATGGTAAATGGGGAATTCTTATGCGAATGACGTCATTTTACATAAAATAAAAGTATGTGCTTTAAGTCTTAAAACTGAAATATGTTTTGTACTATTTATATAATTTTTTTTTCATCGGGCGCGACACTAAATTCTGAAGAAGTAGAATTCCTGTTTTCTACTTTTTAAAACTCTACCCCTGAAAGAGGGCCTCCAGGTTTTTTCGAAAGACATCGCAAAAACTTAAGGTTAAAGGAACATTACTTAAACTTAATGACTACACAATTTTAGTTTAATTTCCTATGGAGAAATCGGTTTATGAATGAGTATTTGTTAAAAAGTACTATCGGCAGGGATACCACATGAACGCCCCATTTTGGCCAACCTAACAAAATATCGCCCAATCGGGTAAAAAATATACACATAGTTTCTACATTTTAGCGAATTTTAACCCTTAAATGCCAGGTGTTGCTTTTAGGCAACATACCCAATTTAGGCCCTAAAATAGTATTAGAATACTATTGAAGCTATAATGCCTAATGTTGAAAATAAAATACATTCTAAAAATATTATTAAATCGATTTTCAACATGTAGATGGCAACACTTGTGCTGTTTAAGAATAAAGACAGATTTATTTTTTCAATGGTTGCTACTTGTTCTTTTTGTTTTGTTTGGAAGCTTGCGAAATACCCTATTTTGTTCTGCAGTGAGCAAGTAATATTTGTTTACTACTATAGTTCCTAAAATTCTTGTGTTTAATATTATAGAATTTTATCAAGGAAAATTATTTTTTCAATTAAAGACCAGTATTGCCGATGAGTAACAAACTGTTTTTTAGCCGTAAACGCTACTTAAAACAAAATGATTTTTTAAAGTATTTTTCCCATGATTTATTTGAAAAATGAAAGCCGAAAAACATCATTACAATGATTTTTGAAAAATCGGGCATTTAAGGGCTAATAAAAGAATGTTTTTTAAAATCTACGTTTCTATTCTTTCTTATTTCTTTCTAATGGATGGTGATTTTTTGTGTTCAACCAGTTTTGAGATGGAACCCATTAGCAATTAATTTTCATATTTATTTGCAGCTCTTGACATCTATCTCAAAAACAGACCGGACCCAAGGCAACATCCTGTTTGTAAGTGTTCTCCCCATTCGTTCACTTTTCCTACGCTCATAGATTGGATTATTCTGTTTTTTTTTCCTGAAAGAAAGAACAAGAAAGAAAAATAATGCGTTAAGCATAGATTATGAAACACTTTCCAACGCTTCCTGAATGTTTTAACAAAACTTCGTTATTTAGGAAAATAAGATAACTAAGTAAACATTTATATAAAACGCATAAAACATTTGAAAAACTGATTTCAGTAGTGACCGTCCATAGCCAAATATGTATTCCAATTCTTCTGAATTGGAATATCCTGTATTGGATCTGTAGTTTGATATATATATACTATATAATGGGAAATTTTAGTTTAGCAAGAAAATGCATAAGAGGTTGAAATTTATCTTTCAGCAATTTATGCTAATAGATAGAAACATACTCTTGTACAGACCTGTAGTTCACTTAGTACCTTTATGATACGCCGCTATTTAGTTAAAATTTAATTCAAACTAACACTCTTAAAACTACTGAAATTACTTTTCCAGAAATGATCATCCATAGACTGCCATGTATCCAACTCTTTGCGTGGCCCTGTATATCATTTTATCTATATTCTACAAATATTTCTTAGTAAACTAAATTCAGTTCAGCGTAAAAATGCATAACTCCTTTAAAACCCACCTTTTAAGCAATTTATGCCAATACTAAGTAGCCTTTACGAATTCATTTCTGTAGCCCTGTATATGAACTATAGCATTTATACGCACTTTATAGTATGCATAAATATAGTGAAAAAAGCTCATATCATAATTAAAAATGCATTTCGAGCAATCATTACTAATATACAGTAATTCGGATACAATATAGTATCTGAAATCTTTTCAAATACGCCGCAAACAATTTCCCCTATAGCATTATGAACGGATTTCTTTTGTGTGTCCCTGTAAATGAACAATAACTATTCTTTGCACCGCCTATTCAATAGAATGCCTATTTTAGTCGACTTCATAAATGAATATCAATTTTACTTTGTTTGAAAGAGTGTAACACCATTAAAAATCATTTGAAAAGATTTTTTCCCATTGGCCGTCATGTAACGGAAAACTTTTGACTGTCCCTGTAAATGAACTAAATATGCTACAAACTTCATTTGAAATAGGGAACGTGCTATGGTATGGGTCACTAACATCCAAAAATTTCAGAACGATCCGAGCATATTTACGACAGTTACAGCGTGGACAGACGGACAGACAAACCGAAGTCCTAAACACTTTTCAACTTTGTTGGAAAGTGTTAAAAAAAAAAAAGTCGTGTGTCAAGCAGGGATTATCAGACTCTTTCATAATATTATAGTAAAACTTCCCAATCTCCCGCTTTTTAAAAATCAACTAAACATATTTTAAACCAAAAATTTTATTTAAAAAATTCAACCATGTAGGTTTCATATGACTGCCACATAGAAGCAAGTAATATTTAATTCAAAAATTTTTCTTGTTGAAAGTATGATTTCCATTTAATTAAAAAAAAAAAGGCGTGAGGTTGGCAAGTATGGATAGTAAAACTTCAGTTTACTAAGATGTCTTAATAACCAATTTTTAGAACGTATAACACATTTGAAAACAATTTCAGAATTCCCATCAAAATTCGAAGAAAAAGGTGAATAAGATAACTAAGTAAACATTTAAAAAATTGATTTCAGCAGTGACCGTCCATAGCCAAATATGCATTCCAATTATTTTGAACAGCCCTGTATTTGATATGTAGGTTGATTTTATATATACAGTAAAACCTCTCTAAAGCGACCACGTTCCGTTCCAATAAAAATGGGTCGCTTTGAGAGGTGGTCTCTTAATGGAGGTCATGTTTAAATCTAGATTTTAATTGTTGAAAAGGGGTAACAATGTTACTAAATTTTTTTTTTTCACATTAGGAAAAAATAAAAAAATTAAGTATCAAAACAAAAGTTAATTACTGCAGAGTTAAAATGAATACATTGATGTTTGCTTTGATTTTGCGGTTTTTTCTTTTATAACTTTTATTTCCAAGTCCTTTCGAAGTTCAATATATAAATGCAATTGTTTTGGGCGAGAACAAATAATGACGATTTCATTAATGTATCTATTTCTTTGACAGTTTCCCGACAGAATAGAGCAGGGGAGTTTATTGACCGTCATTCTTAATGTGTCATCAGAGTTAAATTTATTGCCTAAAAAGGCACAAAGGTTTCTAAAAACTTAAGTTACCGGGACAAAAAAAATTCCAAATTTAGTTTAGAAGTTTGATGAATAATGCGCTCTCCGGAATTATTTTTCTAATAAATCCTTCTTCAAGCGACCAGGAAAAAAAAGTTTTCTTCAAAGAAATGGGTCGCTCATGGAGGCAGTTCATCTGGGATGGTCTCTGAATAGAGGTAAAATTAGTATTGAACCTATGGGAATAAATTTCGTCCCATGAAAAAATGGTCGCACAGGGAGGTTTCACTGTATATATATTTTGTTTAGCAAGAAAACATATGGCAGGTTGAAATTTCTTTCAGCAATTTATACTAATAAATGGAAACATACTTGAAAACGTTTGTACAGCCGTGTAGTTTACCTAGTACCTTTATGACACGCTGCTTTAGCTAAACTTTAATTCAACTAAAACACTCTTAAAACGACTGAAATCACATTTCCAAAAATTATCATCCATAGATGGCATGTATTCAATTCTTTGCGTCTCATTTTATCTATATTCCAACATTTCTCAATAAACTAACTAAATACAGTTCTGCATAAAAATGCATAAACTCGTTTAAAAACCACCTTTAAGCAGTTTGCGCTCCTACCCAGTAACCCTTACGAATTCTTTTGTGTAGCCCTGTATATCAATTATAGCATTTATACACACCCCATAGTATGGATGAATAGAGTGAAGCATAAAAGCGCAAATCATAATTGAAAAATTTCCAGCAATCACCGTTAATGTACAGTACTTGGGATACAATATAGTATCTGAAACGTTTTGTGTGTCCCTGTAAATACTATGCACTTCGTATTATACATCAAATAAGTTATAGTAAACCTCAGAGCGTATATCAATTTCATTCTATATGAAATAGTTTAACATAATTAAAATACAATCCCCCTCCCTTATATCATTATGTAACGCAACTTTTTTTGTGCGGCCCTGTCAATGAATAACTAGTCTTTGCACGGAATGCCTCTTTTAGTGCACTTCATAAATGCATATAAATTTGGTTATATTTGGATCATTAAAAATCATTTAAAACGATTTTTTCCCATTGGCCATCCTGTAACTTTTGACTGTCCCTGTAGATGAACTAAACATGCTGCGAACTTCAATTGAAATGAGGATCGTGCTGTGGTAAACGTCAATAACATTCAAAAATTTCAGGGCAATCTGGGTCTGTTGACGAGAGTCCTAAACACTTTTCACCTTTGTTGGAAAGTGTTAAAAACAAATTAACTGAAAACGTGTTTGAAGCGATTATTATTGCAAATTATTTTGTCTGTCCTATTCACCTCAGAGGTCAATTTCAATAGGTTTGAAGTAGTTTAGCATGAAGACCCAAAAGTAAATTTCCCCCCTAAACCGCCATGTAACTTCTTTTGAGTCTCCTTGTCTGGGAACGACGCATACGTAGTCTAGGGATCCACAACCTGTGGCCCGCGAATTTCGTCAATTTATAACTGGAAAAAAATTGCAATTTTTGTTAATAGGTCGCAAGAAAAAAATCGTGAATTTCGTCGGTTTGCAGCGGAAAAAATTTAAAATTTCGTCCGTCAGTTAAGAATCGAGAATTTCGTTGATCGGGTGGGTTTTGTCGTTGAGACTCGGAAAAATCGCGAATTTGGTGGATCGGACACAAAAAATCGTGAATTTTGTCGATCAGGCGCGTAAAAATCGCAAATTTCGTTCATCGGAACGAAAAAATCGTCAATTTTATTGATATATATATGATGAAATATTGCAAATTCTGGTGATAAGCTGCGGAAAAATCGCAAGTTTCATCAGTCACGAGAAAAAATCGCGAGTTTCGTCAATTTTCAGCGAAAAAATTTGAAAATTTCGTCAGTCAATTAAGAGTCATGAATTTCGTCGATCGGGTGTGGAAAAATCGCAAATTTTGTCGATTATGCGTGGAAACATCTCAAATTTCGTTAGTCGGCTGCGGAAAAATCGCGTGTTTCGTCTGTTTTTCTCAAAATTTGCAAATCTGCTGCGAGAAAAATTGCAAATTTCATCAGAGTCGGTTAAGAATCACGAATATCGTTGATGAGGCGCGGAAAAATCGCAAATTTCGCCGATCAGGAGCAGAAAAATTGGAAATTAACTCTGAGGCGCGGAAAAATCGCGAGTGTTGTCATCGGGTTCCAAAAAATCGCGAATTTTCTTGGTCGGGTGCGAAACAAATCGTGAATTTTGTCGATCAATCGAGGAAAAATCACAAATTTCGCTAATCAGGCACGAAAAAAATCGGAAAATTCTCTGTTGCGCATACGCGGAAAAATTAAATTTCGTTGATCGGCTACGGAAAAGTCGCGAGTTCCGTCAGTTTAACGCAAGAAAAAAAGCGCGAATTTCGTCAATTTGTCGCGGGAAAAAATTGGAAATTTCGCCAGTCAGTTAAGAGTCACGAATTTCGTCGATCGGGTGTGGAAAAATCGCGAATTTTATAGATTAGGGGCGGAAACATCTCAAATTTCGTTGATCGGCTGCGGAAAAATCGCGTGTTTCGTCTATTTTTTCGGAATTTCGTCATTTTGCTGCGGGAAAAATTGCAAATTTCATCAGTCAGTTAAGAATCGCGAATATGGTTGATCAGGCGCGGAAAAATCGCGAATTTTCTTGGTCGGGCACGAAAACAAATTGATAATTTTGTCGATCAGGCGAGGGAAAAATCTCAAATTTCGTTAATCAGGCATGAAGAAAAAAAATCACGAAATTTCTCTATGCGCATGCGCAGAAAATTGAAAATATCATTGATCGGCGGAGGGAAAAATCGCGAGTTTCGTCAGTTTATCATGAGAAAAAAGCGTGAATTTTCAGTTTGCCGCGGGGAAAAATTATAAATTTCGTCAGTCAGTTAATAATCGCGAATTTCTTTGATTGGACGCGAACAAATTACGAATTTCGTCGATCAGGGGCGGAAAAATAGCAAATTTCATCGATCGGGCACGGAAAAATCGCGAGTTTTCTCGATCGGGCTCCGAAAAATCGCGAATTTCATTGGTCCGCCACGAGAAAATCGCCCGTTTCGCCGATCAGGCGCGGAAAAATCACAAATTTTGTGGATTATGTGCGGAAAAATCGTAAATTTCGTTGATCGGCTCCCCCCCCCCGTTCGTTCACGAAGTTCACATTTGTTTCGGCACAAACCACTTTCATGCCTATGTTTGTTTTTAGCACTTTTAATGAAACAAAATTTACTCTCCCGAATAATGTCATGGAATATTATCACTCCTTCTAAATAATCCTTGCTATATCTCTATTATATATACAAACGTAAACTTGATACATCCTTGCCAACTGAATTGGACATGTTGATTGGTTAGGGGAGCCTAGAGGAGTGCCCCCCACCCCCCTCTCAGAAACCATAATTTTTTCTGATTATTGGCCACAGATCACCACCTCGAAATAGAATTCTCTCCGTGTTACTGGTGTGGACCTCGACAACCCAGAAATTTTTGTATGTGGCTCTTCTCTTAAAAAGGTTGTGCATTCCTACCGTAGTCCATAGTTAGCATTTTGTAGGGTATTTCAGAGAAATTTCAAAGTGCTTGAAATGGTGAAACATTCTCAACCACTGCAAACGGTTTCCCGTCCTATACGAACTTATAAAGCTCATATTCAATTCCGAACAATTTCAGTAATGCATATCCATTTCATGGCAATCATGGACGCTACTTGGGCAGACAATCCGAATTCAAAAACACTTTTCAGCTAGGCTGAAAAATGAAATTCAATCCTCAAGAAGAGCAACCACGAGTGACATTTTTAAATTTTATCACTTTCCAACACGGTAAAAAAGTACTTTTAAATTCGGTTTGTCTGTCTGTTTGTCCGTCTGTTTGTCCAACTTTCGCCTCGGATTGCACCGAAAATGCTACGTTAGCGAGATTTGCCATAGTGTTCGGTATTGAAAATGCAGTGAGTAGAATTTCAGACGTTTTTAGATTGAACCAGTTTTTTAGATATTTCTTGGTGTGTACGTTATACAGGGCTGCACGAAAAAACGGCTCAAAGGGAATTTTCAACTGCCTCATACGATACCTAACTGAACTGAATGTTGGCCTACTATACGGTATAAGTACCAATCTATACCGTTCTACAGAAAACGATTTGAATATTTCTCGGAGTATAAATTGTCGGTGCTGAAATAGGTTTTTCTTAACGCATTTTTCTTTCTTGTTTTTTATTGATGTAGATTTTGGTGTTATATAAGTTGAGATATAACAATTAGCAATTAATTTCGTTTATTTACTTGCAGATGCAGAAGATTTACCAGGTGTGGCTGGCCCTAGTCAACGGCCAGCATTCCGTAAGTGTACTCTCCATTATTTCGCTTTTCTTGTGCTCCTATTTAAAATCATTTTTTTTCTTTCTTCTGCTTCCAGCAAGTGTATAAGACAGATCGAAAATCGTTCAAAGGGTTTCGTTTAATATTTTTTAAATACCTTTTATACATTAATTAGTAAATTCAAATCCTTAATTCCTTAACTTTTTAATAATAACATAGATGGCAGCACCATTTAATTTTTAAATTATTACAATTAGAAGAATTAAAATTAAAAATATTCCAGAACTGGTTTTTTTTCAGACAATTGTAACAGTATATGTCTATCTGAAAAGCATATTTAATGATATGTCATTTCAGGTTTAACACTAGAACTACCAAGACCGTCATTTTGACGGTTTTCAAATTTTATGCTTAAAATTTTGATATAAATTATGTATTGTTCTAGAATTTTATGATACGACTTTTAATTAAATATAAGAACAGTTAAATATTCCTATTCAATTTCAACTCACCCACTTTAATCTCCGTAATCAGTATGACCTATACCATTTATACCAAGACCCGTCAAAATGACGGCTTTGGCAATTTCAAAGTAGAATGATCCAAAGAGTTCGGCAGCCTTTATAACGGGATCTATTTTGCTCCGATTACGATTTAGTTTAGAACTAAACGGTCTGACTGGTAAATAAAATCAGGAAGCAATCAATATCAGTTGTATTTCTAAAGTGATAAAGCTCTTGGTGAAAAGTGCAATCTGTGAAAAGTATAATCTGAGAAAAGTCCAATCTCGGAAAGTAGTTTTCATAAAAATATTTTGAGTTTTTATATAATTTTTATAAAAAATTAAAATTTACTTTGTGTAAATTCTGGGCAACAATGAAACAATTTCCAGGAAGTAAAAAATTACTTGAAGAATTCAAAGAACTCATTAGTATAAATGATGACTGTTCGGACACTAATTCAAATAATAATAGTTTGGACATATCTTGCGTGGAAAATAAAACTGATTTTTCAGACTCTGAAGAAGGTGAAGATGAAATTGAAGTACGAGATGTTGAAGAAAGGGAAGAAGATGAATATGAAAGTGAAGATTCAGGGAGTGAAGATGAAATTCCCCATAAGAGCCACAAATGCAGAAAGCGATTGCGAATATGTTCAGTTACTCAATCGGAATTCCGAACAAAAACCGAAAAAAAAGACAGAAGAAAGACATTGCTCTCGACGGTACTGAATGGGAAGAATTAGGAGTCTACCAACACAACCATTCCCTATCACATACTACACTGCTCAAAACAATTAAAGGATATTTGAAGTTTTATATAAAATAAAGATATAAACGAAATTTTTTTTGCCGAAAATATAAGAAGAGATTCACAAATGCAAATTTTTCTGGTTTTCAAACTGTGGAGTATGCAAATTTTGAGTTCGACGTCAAAAACGTCGCTTCAGCGGCAGCGAATGAAATTTGACTTTCAACTGGATAAAAGAGAATGAAGACAAGGATGATCGGCATTCAGAGATTGCTTTGTTTCGATGAGTACGATGTCTCAGCGAAGTCATTTGACAGATTCAGAAGCTTTGAGAATTGTTGGTAGGTTAGAAGGGGGCCAAACTCAAGCCAAAGTAGCGCAAGCCATTGGAGTGTCACAAAGTGTCATTTCCATGATCTGGAACCGTTTTTTGGAGAGTGGATGTGCAGGCCGAAGACAAGGGCAAAGTCGTAGATGGGCAACAACGCCCAATGAAGATCGGTATTTAGCGTTAACAGCTCGGAGACACCGAACCATGAACGCTACTCTTCTCCAACAACACCTTCGCTCGGCTACAGGCACCACGATTTCAACTCAGACTGTCCGAAACCGGCTCCATGCTGTAGGTCTGTATGCTCGCCGACCGATGGTATGTGTTAGATTAACATCAAGGCATCGTCGCGACCGCAGGGAGTGGGCAACCGAGCATGTCAACTGGAGGCGAAATGAATGGAGCAATATTCTGTTTTCTGACGAGTCCCGTTTTTCTGTGCATCCAGATAATAGGCGTATTTTCATCTGGAGGGACCGTGGCAGTAGGAATAATCCTGCGTTCGTGCACGAAAGTGTCAGATTTGGCGGTGGAGGAGTGTTGGTGTATGGTGGCATCTCCATTGACGGGCGCACTGACCTCTACATCATTCGAGATGGAGCTCTGACTGGTCGCCGATATAGGGATGAGATCCTCAGACCTATTGTAGTTCCTTACGCTGCAGCAATCGGAGATAACTTCATTTTAATGGACGATAACTGCAGGCCACATCGTGCAAACCTGGTGGAGGATTTCCTTTTCGAGGAAGGAATCGTTCGAATGGAATGGCCAGCGTGTTCTCCAGACATGAATCCAATCGAGCACGTTTGGGACGCTCTAGGAAGACTAGTTTCTGGCCGCCAACAACCCCCACAAACTCTCCAAGAACTGGAAAGAACTCTTCTGGAAGAGTGGGGCAGAATACCCCAACTCGTCATTAATAGCCTCATTGAGTCCATGCCTCAAAGGTGTTCAACGTTGCTGGCCGCCCGTGGAAACCATACCCCTACTGAAAATGATTTTCTTTGAAGATAACACCTTTTCTTATTCTTTTTTTCTCATATGCACAAATTGTGTTTTTTTCCTTTAGTACACAAATGCATTTTTTTCTGCCAAACATGTGTAATTTATTCTCATATAACCTACTATGTCTGTCGACCATGTATCAATCAGCTAAACAGTTTACCAGATACAAAATCCACCTAAAACTGCAATATCCTTTAATTGTTTTGAGCAGTGTATATTCAAGGATACTTCAGGCCCAACTGGTTATGCGAAGCGAAACATTATGCTTGGTAATGTTAGCAGTGCATGTAGATTTATAATTGATAATCGAATGATGAATCCCATAAAAATTTGCACTGAGCTCGAGGCCAAGAATGTTTTACAGAAGGACGATTGGAAAATAACTATTGAAGAATTATATGTGTTTGTAGCTATTTTGTATGCTCGAAGAGCCTACGAAGCGAGAAATTTGAAATTATCCTATTTGTGGTCAGAAAATTGGGGACATTCTTTTTTTCATGAAACGATGAGTAGAAACAGATTTTCAGAGATTATGAGATTCATTCGTTTCGACAAAAAAAGTGTGAGGAGTGCTCGCTTACGAACTGCCAAATTTGGATTAGCTTCCGAAATGTGGAAGTCCTTTATTGATAACAGCCAAGCTTCTTACAAACCAGATCAGAATATAAGCGTAGATGAACAACTGTTTCCCACAAAGGCAAGATTCAGATTTCTGCAATATATGCCCAATAAACCGGACAAATTCGGAATTAAGTTTTGGTTATCTGTAGACGTGCAAAGTAAATATCTTATAAATGGCTTTCCCCATTTAGGAAAAGATGAACTTAGACCATAAGGAGTACCTTTGAATGAACTTGTAGTTTTGAATCTTGTAAAAAATTATGTAAATTGTGGGGAAAATATAACAACGGATAATTTTTTTTTTACAAGTATACAACTCGCAAAGAAGTACTGCCCAAAAGTAACAAGTCTTGTTGGGAATTTGAGAGCAAATAAAAGAGAATTGCCGAAAATAGCTAGTTAGGAAAAGATAACATGGCTCTTTTCTCCACAAAACTCAACAAATCAAATGATATTGTTCTAACAATTTACAAAAGTAAACCTCGTAAAAAGTACTACTTCTTAGCTCAAAACATAAATCCGTAAAAATTGCTTCTAATCGAAAACAAATTCCTGCAACTGTGTCGTTTTACAATGAAACTAAGTTTGGAGTAGATGTAGTTGACCAAATGGTCCGGAAATATAGTGTAAAAGCAGGGTCACGTAGATGGTCTTTGCAGGTATTTTATAATATTTTGTACTTGGCGGCAATCAATGCGTGGTTTTTATATAAAGAGACTTGTGATGAAAATATAACAAGAGAAATAATTTTTATTACAATTATCCGAAGAGCTCTCCGGTAAATATAGCTGCTGCAGAAAAGAAGCCTCCTCCCAAAAACAAGAACGGAAAGCAATGGATTGTACTCCAGAAAACTAAAAAAAATCGTTAAGAACGCAAATCTTGGGAAATTCGATAAAAACAGAACGATTTATACCTGCAATGTATGCAACAAATATGTTTGTGGCAAGTGTTCATCTAAGATAACATGTACTTGGAAAATATGTGCCTCATAATTATTTCATACATATCAAATGTGCTGTACTATAAATGCAAATAGAAACGGTTTTTGTTTGTTTCTTTATTAATAATTAATGATAATGATTTATTATATTAAATGTTTTTGTTAAATTATGTTATTTTATTTACATTAACAAAGTCAAAAGTTACAATGAAAGTCATGATAAAAAATCCGTCAATTTGACGGGTGCGGTAGAACTAGGTATATATTTAACATCGGTAGTTCTAGTGTTAAAAAACAAAACCCTTTAAAATGGCCAAAAAAAAAAATACGAAAGTTTTTTAAATAAACCTATCGGACAGAAACAGTCAATTTAAAATTTAGCAATTTCTCAAAAAGATTTTTTTAATTAAAAAAATATATATATTTTAGAATTTGGCTTTTAAATTGGCAAAAAAAAATAACATTGTGTAAAATGGAATCTATCCAATAATGAAATCGCGAAGTCTGACGGACAGACCCATAGGATTGAGTGAGATGAACGAAACCGGTCTTGGAAAGGGTTTAAAGCTTTCTGAATGTATTTTTATTTTTTATGCTTGCCACATGATTTTTGTTTGTTATTATCATTGCGATATAAGCTATGAGATATAACAATTGAATTTTCACTTGCAGATCAAAGGGATTCGAGTAGCGGCCAGCGAAAAAGAGGTAAGTGTCTTCTTTCACTTTCTTGTAACGGATGATTTTTTTTCTTTCTTCTGTTTTGCATCCACTCTCAAGCGAAAGCTGAGTTTGTATAAAAATACAGTTGGACCTCTATTAAACGAACCTGTATTTTGCGCGGAACCTACAACTTTTTTCGAATTTCTTCGTAAAATAACCTCCAAATAGCGAAGTGCATTCTCGATTTCGCGAACTTTTTCTTCGGATATAATTTTTTTTTTCTCTCCCTATTTCTCAAAGTATTTCCGGGCACTTCTTTTCCACATTTTCTAATGCTCAATAACCTTGAATTAGTTAGTTTTAGCAAGTGCCTAACTCAACGAGAGCAGTAAAATCCCTGTCATTCTTTGCATTTCATCCAGGAAATGCAAACTTTCAATATCCCCTCTCACATTCAAAAGGGCTGTTCTGCAGTCAATAAGTTTCAGTCATTAAATTTAAGAACGCATGTAGTAATACAGTGCTTAAAATTACTTCTTATATAAATACGATAACGCCATTAAAATTCATTAATTTTAATGTAAATATTTTCTTAAAACTGAAAATAGTGTATTTCCGGACAATATATTTTTTAATTCTTGTTGTCCTTACAGATTTCTTTTAGTAAAGTGAATAATAATAACAATAATGAAAAATAAATATGATTTACAAAAAAAAAAAAAAAAAGTGTGATAGTTAAGTTTTTAATAATGTTTAGTGTTTATGAATTAAAAATCTGTTTTGTGTAGTTTAAAATATTTAAAAAGGTTCATCTGTATTGAACGAATTTTCCACATAACGAACTTTTTTTCGGGATTGAGCGACTTCGTTCATGAGAGGTCAGACTGTAAATCGGAAATTTCTATGTGAAACGTGGCCAATTCGTATACCAACTAGTTTTATAACTATTCAGATGTTGGCTGTTCCACTCTTATGCACGAATCCAAAATGGATGACGATTCAATTCGGCATCCTCGTGACAACCTAGAATCATGACATATCACGGGATAGCATTGAATTCATGGATTGAATAGAATGAGGAAAACTTTTAGGAATATTGGGTACTTCTTAGTGATCTCGTCGACCCATTTCGCCAAATTATATAAATCGCCAAACCACTCGCCAAATGATACAAACTGACATCATTTTTATTTTAAATAACGAAAGAACAAATAAATTAGTAAAACAATAATAAAAATACAAATAAAATAACGTTTTATTTGTATTTTTATTAATGTTGTTCGAATGTGAGTTGAATGTGTTCGAATGCGAGTTGTTCGAATTAAAGGTTTTATTGGCCATTATTGGCATTTCATCTTACAATTAATTAATGGCAAACCATTATTGGCATTTAATCTTAGTTTGGCGACAGTAATTGGGTCGCGGGATAACTAAGAAGCACCGAATATTTTAAGTAGTTTGAATTAGGTTTGCATACTATTTGAATGGACTCGGCGAGATTCTGCAACGTTCCATGCAATTTCAAACCATTCGGTTGAGTCGTTTTTGCGCTGTTAGGGTCGGACGGACGACTCTGGGCCCGTCTACGTATTTATTAAGTACAAAAAACATTCTGTGTTGAATGGTTCCCATGCAGGAAAATGGAGTGATTTTTTCCGAGGTTTAAATCTTCGAATGGAATCATCAGCCTTTGAGGTTGCTTTCTAACAAAAGTGAAAAGTGTTTGACTTCGGTTTGTCTGGCCGCACTCTCGTAAATACACTCTGATTGACCACATACGTTTGACCAGGTCGCGACCTGTACCGCTTCTTCCACCACGAAAATCCCTACACCATAGGGTGTGTGACCCCCTATTCATGCTATGTACCTCCCCCCAAATTTGCCCTCCGGAGGGACACTTTACTAAATTTTCCGGACATCCTTCATGCTCCTCCTCTACTGGCAGGCAAATTTGGGGGTAGGGGAGAGGGAGGTGCATAGCATGAATAGGGGGTCACAGGCCTCTCAACAATGTCACATTGGGAGGGGGGGGTCGGCAAAAGTTAGAAAAATGCCCCCCTTTGGGTCTACTATCGCGTCTACATCCTCCCCCCTCTCTTTGAAATACCGTTTTCACAAATGTGTTACTGTGCACGGTGACTATAGAAAAAGTTTAATGCAATGTAGGAATTTCATAAATTTCACTCTGTGAGGGCAAAAACTTATGGATACACCCTCGTATTAAATATTTTTTAACACTTTCGAATAGACTCATTTCAAATGCTAAAAGGTGTCCATTAAAACTTTAACCCTTAAATGCCGGGTGTTGCTTTTCAGCAACATACCCAATTTACGCTCTAAAATAGTATTGGAATAATATTGAAGCTGTAATGCCTAATGTTGCCAATAAAATACATTCTGAAAATATTATTTAATCGATTTTCACCATGTAGATGGCAACACTGTGCTGTTTAAGAATAAAGATAGATTTATTTTTTCAATGGTTGCTACTTGTTCTTTTTGTTTTGTTTGGAAGCTTGCGAAATACCCTATTTTGTTCTGCAGTGAGCAAGTAAAATTTGTATTCAAGGCTGGAGTAGCACAGTTGAAACTTCAACTGTGCTACTCCAGCCTTGAATATGATTTAATCCAGTTGGAAAAAATACTCTTTCCCTTCATTATGAAGTAAAATTTGTTTACTATTATAGTTCCTAAAATTCTTGTGTGTTTAATAGTATAGAATTTTATCGAGGAATAGTATTTTTTCAATTAAAGACCAGTATTGTCAATGAGTAACAAATTTTTTTTTAGCCTTAAAGCATACTTAAACAAAATATGATTTTTGTTAGTACTTTTCCCATGATTTATTTAAAAAAAATGAAAGGCGAAAAACATTATTACAATGATTTTTGAAAAATCAAGGCATTTAAGGGTTAAAACCAGTAAAAATAGGTTTATTTCGACTGTTGAAGTGTTTTGACTTACCCCGAGTCCTTTTCAAAAATAAATATATAAAACTATTCTAAAATTGTAAAATTATATATTTACTTTCGAATGGAGTTTAAAATTAAGATTTGTTATAGAATATTTTGCATTGAAAATGAAGTGAACAGCATTTTAGACGTTTCTAAATAAAAAATTTTTTTAACGTATTGTATGTTATACAGGGCTTATACGTTTATGGATAGGAATGGGTAAAAGGGAATTTTCAACTAGGTTATGAGTTTTCTAAGCTGCTTTATGCTGCTACTTTTCTGCTTATGAGTTTTCTAGGTTATGAGTTGATTTCTGTGTATTTTTTAGCGCTGAATCAAAAAATGACCTTCATTTTTAACTATCACGTCAGGATTTTTTTCAAATCGTAAATTTCAATGATAAAAAGTAAAAAAATAGAGAACGTCCGATACTGAAAGATATAGGAAATGGCTGTTTCTTAACTTTTGATAACTGTTTTTTTATATATTTTTTAGCGCTGAATTCGAAAATGACCTTCATTTTTAACCAGCAAGTCAGGATTTTTTGTAAATCGTAAATTTCAAAGTAAAAAAATATAGCAAAATTCTAATACTATAAAATTGATGTGATGGTTGTTTGGAAAATTTTGATAACTGATTTTTATGTACTTTTTAGCACTCAATCGGAAAATAACCTTTATTTTTAGCCATCACTTCAAAAAGTTTCGCAAATCGTAAATTTCAAAGTTAAAAAGTTTTAAAAAAATTGCAAAAAAAATCCTGACGTGATGGTAAAAAATGAAGGCCATTTTCGGGTTCAGCGCTACAAAACATGTAAGAATCGATTATCAAAAGCTATGTAATTTGACACAACGCAAATTTTGCAGGCTTGTGTTATTACAGAAGAAAGTGACTTGAAATAGTCTGTTTTTAAATGACTTATATAAAGTTGGCTTAGGGGAGCCATCTACCTATCAAATCCAGACTAAACTTTGTTTTTTCAATAACTAGGGGGACTCTACCCCTCTGCTCTCTACGCTCACCCCCCCCACCCCCCACCCCACCCCGCGTAATCGCTTCGCCATTCCTTTCAGAATCGCGAAGCAATTCCTATTTTCTAGCCAACCCAAGACGTAATTGTTTCGCGTTTGCATTCTGGATCGCTTTGCGATCTCTTATTTTCTATGCATTCAGTTTTTAGATTCTAGAAACGCGTAAAATACGATAGCTAAAAATGCGCGATTGGTAAAAACGCGCTCCACGCCAACTCCTGATAATTTTATTTCCCAATCTCTTAAAATCAAAAATATTGTAAATTTCAAAAATATAATACAATTAAAAAGTAACAAATTTATTAAAGTTATTTAATTTTTTTATATGTGTAAAAATATACATATAGTGTTACTAATATTGTTAGTGTTTGTGCTTAAAAAATGTAAATAGTTCAACTGAGCTCTATTTATAAGCTAATATTAGTTTTTGTTCCATTGAAATGTCTCAATTTGTTGATTTTCTGCAAGCAAGCAAACCCTATTGGATTTCAATGGGAGTCTATGGAAATTTGGCAAAATTTTATGGCCAAAATTGACGATATATCGCCAGGTTGGCCACAGAGCCGGTTTCCCCCCTCTTTGTAACCCCCCTCCCCTTTATAGCGTCAGAAAGCTCTAACCAATTAGATTCGTTTCACGGTATCTACGCAGATTTTCATTGGCCCATTTCCAAAGCTTTACTTTACATATATATATTACATATATATATATATATATATATATATATATATTAGGGTGGTCACAAGCAACATGGGGGAAAAAAATTTTTAACGTTTTCTTCGGGGGGACCCTCCTAAAAGTTGCCAATTAGTTAGAAAATGAGATTGGAAAAGTTTCAACTGAAATGAATAACACTAACCCGTGCCTCATCGAGGTTGAAGTCTTGAAATTTTGCAAATTTTGGCAAAAAATTGTCGTTTTTCTTTCCTTACGTGAAAACTATTTGTCTTACAAACCAGATTCTTGTTTTATTTCATAGAATCAGTTGTTGCCTTAAACTTTTACTCTCATCAAAACTTATATTTAATGAATTTTAGTATTTTTCAGGTCAGCTCGTGAACCATACCCTCAAACTCTGAATTTTTGAAACATAAGTGAAAAATGACAAATTAATAATTTTATTACTTTTGATAATTTTTTTTTGCATTATTTTCATTAATAGGCAAAAATAAATGAACAATTTTTGCAACTTTAAAAATATTTAACGAATTATAATTGATTATTAGTTGTCTACTAAGAAAGATCTTCTCGATTTGTGTTGCAGTTGAACCTCTGAATTTCTCTTTTTATTACAAGGCTGTTTTTGTTACCTGTTATCGTTATCTATTTTTAGAATTGACGAAACATTCCGTAAAGCCCCTCCTCCTTTTGATATGATGGCAGAAATGTAAGATTTTTTAAATTGGCCACTTGTCTCATCAAATCATCGACAGTAAGCTACCAAGTAATCGTCAAATTTTATGCATTTTATTTTATAATATTCGCAAAATGAAACTGAACGCCAGAGAAGCTGCTAGATTTAGAGCACATCCACCAATTAACCACAGACTTTAATTTTAAGTAGAAGTGCAATCGACTCCGCAAATAACTATTTCGTAAACAAAGAACTGAGATCATCAAACACAGATTTAAAAACTCTGGTTTAGAGAGAATTGTTATTCACTAGGATGGAAAACTGCTTCACCATTTTTTGAATAAAGAAAATGTAGAGAGGATAGAAGTTTTAATTAATTGTGTGGATGAATAACAGTTACTACGAGTTCCACAGCTTGAAAATAGTATCTGAATAATTCAGGCGAAATCTGTATTTTCAGCAGTTGAAGAGTGGAGGAAGTTGGTAAAATCCAGGCAATATGTTTTGATACAACTGCAGTAAACAACGGTCACCTCAGAGGAACCTGCATTCTTCTATAGCAATTGTTAAAGGAAAAGTCTTCTGTATTTACCATGTCGCCACCATAATCTAGAAATTATCCTAAAAGCTGGTTTTGATTGTAAAGTGGGAATAATCACTGCTCCTCAGCCAGATATTTAAAAAACAATTCTGATTCGGTGGGTTTAAATTAAACCAGAGTAAATATAAAAATACTACTGAAGATGAAATACTAGATATAAATAGTTAATTCAGAAGAATTTTCAAGTTTTCTTACGGGACCTTTTAAAAATTAACAGCTCAGGGATGATTATAAAGAGTTTATCCAACTTTAATTTTTATAGGACTCCTTCCTACAAAAGACTTTTTTCAGAGAACCTGGTGCTTTTAATCATGTCAGATGCACAGGCAATTTATTCTCTCAAAATATATTGTCATAGATAATCTCTCAATAACAAATTTAGAAAAAGAAGGTTATTAGAGACCTTTGCTTATTTCTAATCAATATTTATGCAAAATCATGCTTCAATATTCCCACTCCCACTTTGGACTCCAATCCAAGACCTGCAAATAATAAAATCACTTGTTCACTACAGAAAAATTGATAAACAGGTTGCAGACAAAGCACTCGTTAAAATGATAAACCGTCTTTGGTGTCTTAGCTCGGATCAAGTTGCATTTTCATTTTTAGATGATACTTTGGATATAAAAAAAAAAAGTCAACATAAGCATGGCTGTAAAATTAATGTCATTTGAAGAAGAAATGATGATGATGATAAGAATTTAAAAGCAACAAAAGTTTTCAACGAAGTGGATTATTTATTGAACAAAGAAGTCAATGTTTTTGTTTCATCTGAATCTATAAAAAATTTTAAGAGATTTTATAATAATAAGCATTTTTTAAATACTGATCCCAATGTATGGTGTGAAAATAAACCTTATTTGAAAGAAAGAAAACAGTGAATGGTTTTAAAGTTGTCAATGACACAGCTGAAAGGGGAAGAAAATTAACCAGAGATTTCAATTCCTGTTTAACAAAAAAAGAAAAATAAAAACAGTATATGCTAAAAGTTGTATGTGAATGTAGAAAAACTTTTCAAGATTCTTCAAAAGCCACCTTACCTAAGCCATTTACCACATTAATCCTTTCTGGCACAGTGGTCTCATGTCGAGACTACCTAATTTTAATTCCAAACTTAATTGTTTGTAAATTTAGGTGTAGTCAAACATTTCATTATTTTACGAACATAATGTTTCTGTACTGGAAAGGGTTAATGTGACAATTATAAGGGATAGTAATTTATTTTCTTTATTGTGCTTCCTTTTTTGTAACTCAACTTTAATAATAAAATGCATTTGAGCATTATTTGTTCTAATTTTTATACTTTCTTTGCACCCCCCCCCCCTTTTTTTTAATTTTTTCAGTTTCAAATTTGATTTTTTTTTTCATTTTCTTTGGATTTTTTTTAAAAATTAGTACTTTATCATGTACAAAATGAAAAACAAAAGGGGGAAAGCAGATGAAATGGAATGTTAGAATGTTTTTTTCGCATTTTCATAAAAATCAATTTTTAGGATTCGGGTGAAGTCTGGTCCTGAAAAATGCGCATATGTCTAAATTTATACATTTTTAGAAAAAAATGGTGTGTGGTTCTTCAAAGCTAAACTTTTTTTTATAAAATGAGATCTGAATTATGTTTCTAGGTTCAATTGTATTTATTTCATGAAGGAAAAACATTTTTTTGCGAAAAATCACGTTTTTTTTCGAACTTTAACCTCAATGAGGCACGGGTTAATATTATCCAAATGAGCTAAAACTTTGGCAATCTCATTTTCTAGTCTATTGGCAACTTTTTGGGGGGGTCCCCCGGAAAAAATTCGAAAATTGATTTCTTGTGACCACCCTAATATATATATTACACACACACACACACACACACACACACACATACCGTCCTACCCGCCCTCGTCAGTAACTAAACTTTTTACCGACGTTTGGAATACCCACCGAAATTTTATTACTATCATTTAAATATTGTTATAGAATGTTAAGATATGCAAAATATACATATGAACACCAAAAAATGTCCATTCGAAGAAAATTTGTATTTTTTAGAACGAAAAGTTTGTGGGAGCAAAGTACCATTATTTAGAGTAACTCGGGTGTTACTCGTTTTGAAATTTTACACACTCAACCCGAGTAACTTAATCTCGAACTAAGATGTCTTGGGTGGTTACTCTATTATTCAATGAATTGCCTGGCAAAGTGTATAAAGTTATTGAAGCGTTTGAAGGACAATGAATATTTTTCGAAAGGATGTTTCAAGCAATAGGGAAGAAATCGTTATGATTTCGATATGGTCATGCTTAATCATTTGCTATTGTTAATTAAAATAGTACTTAATTCACGTTATTATTAGTTATGGATAGTAATTGATGATTATTATTGACAAGTAGTAAATAATTGACAAATTGACTGCGGTTAGTTAATGATTGATTAATACTATTTAATTAATGTCGTCTTTAAAAGAAAATTTACTCTTTTTTTAATAAATTTTGTTTAAAATATTAAATTTTGTTTAAAATATTAAGACATATGTCATTGACTGTAACAACTTCTTTAGGTAAGTCTTCTGAACAGGGTTGTTTTTTTTAATTCGGTGCAATAATTGCAGAATGATGTACTTATGCGACATGAAATGATGCTTGATACAGGGGGGGGGGGGGGGATTTGCTGGTTGATGAACATTTTTCGAAAATATAATATTTGCAATGGAGACGAAAGTGTTATGATATAAAGATATTCATGATTAATGATTTTCTTACATTTGATTAAAATGGTACTTAATTGACGCTGTTGGTACGTGGATAACTGTAAGTAATTGGTGAATATTTTTAATTGAGAAATAATAAATAATTGACAAATGTTAATCTGTAGTAGTTAACCACTGATTAATATTATTTAAATTATGTCGCCTATTAAAAAATAAATAATTAATTAAAGTAACTTTTGTAAAAAAAATATTCTTTTGTTTTTAAATTAGTAAAATATCTGTCATTATCTCTAACAGAATGATTTTTTAGCCAGATCTTTTGTTCACAGTTGCTTGTTTAATTTGCTTAATTCGGTGAGTTAATTATAGAAGGGTGTGCAACTTATGTGGCGTAAAAAAATTTCATAACCTTCGGTGGGTGTAAGGAGGGCGCGTGCGCTGATCTGCTAGCTGATATCTTGCAGTATCAAAACTTTTCGCTTTAAAAGAATATATTGATTCAAAAAAGATGAGACAAACTTAGTACCGCACAACAAGCAATTGTCTTATAGGATACTAGTGTCGTATAAACAAAAATCACTTTAACCCAAATAAATTTTTGTTCATAACTTTTAAAGTAATGAGTTTAGAGATTTCTTAAGATTTATCTTCCTTTAGGAAAAACGTCATGGCGATACCAAAACATTCTGGAAGTGAAAAGTCATTCTGTCAGTGACATTATGTGTATTTCGAATTACATTTTCCAACACAAAGCTACTACTTCAATGTTTTTGGGAGTTATATATTGGCACGACGTCCACTAACAGAACTTTCACTACTTCAATGTTTATATATACATTTCACACAATGCAAGCCAGCCCTGGTTAAATTTAACCATACTATGGATTATTTATACTTAAAGTTATGCGTAAAATCTAGGTTTTGTCTGGAGGGACGCAATGCTGCTGCAAGTGTGGCAGCTAGGCCAGTGTCCCCGCACCAGGAGCCGTCATATAGGGTAGTCTTCACCGGCGCTGTTAATTATATTCCTGCATTTTACTTTTATTTATTTTTTAATCACTGCGTCGTGCTAACTTCTAAAGGTGTTTATGTCATTATTCATTAACATGAGAAAATTACGGTCGAAACTTCCTATACTAGAAGCAAATTTGAAATTATTTATCTTTCAGAATTTCTTTATGTATATATATATATAAACAATTTATGTGTTGCAAAATGGGATTAAGAGCTTACGTAAGTCACTAAAAGAAGGTCCCAAACTAATGTTAATCCTATCGGAGCGTTCATTACAGATTTCTCAATCGCATTTCAATATTTTTTATTTTATTTTATTATTATTATTTTTATTTATTTATTTATTTTTTTTTTTCTAAGGAAATCCGAGGTTGATATGATATCCCATTGTTGTGCATTTGTACTTTTCTAATTTGAGACACAGTTTTTTTTATATGCGGATACATTCACATTTGGAAGTGGTTAGAACCGGTTGTGAAAATTAAACTGTCCTCATAAAAAAAAAAAAAAAATCGAAAAAGTACACAAGCACAAAAATAGATATCGACCTCAGATATCCCAAAAGAAAAAGAAAGTTAAATATATGTATAACGATTTCTGTAAAGATTTCTGCTTAAGTTTCTCCCATAGGTTTAACATTTTCGTTCGAGTTTCTCTGTGTGACTTGTATAAGCTCTTAAGACAAATTATTATTAAACTTTTTATTATTTAATTGTTTTTTTCTGGTGTAGAAATGTAAATACTGTTGGTTTATTGATGATACCAACATAATATACGAGGTCGTTTCTCAGATATGAAATCATATTAAAAAGATTTATTTTTTTATAATTAAAAATGTATTTTAAATGTTTCTTAGATTTTTTTTATAATAATAATAATAGCTTATGAGTTTTTTTTTAAATTTAATATCTAATATCAGCAATACTACATATGTATTGATTATTTAAAGATAATGTTGAAACTCACTAAACATTCTTAATATTTTCTAAACTGTTGTTATTATTTTTTTAATTGTTGAGTTATGAAAAAAAAAGCATTTTTTTTTCAAGTATTTTTTAAGCTTGGCTGTTAACAGAAATGTGCAGTAACTTTTGGCAAAATTTATTACTCATGATATGGAGTATATACAGGTTTTTTACTTTCTTCTATCTTTACAAGAAGAAAGTATTGGTTTCGTGAAAATTTTCGAATTCCAGTTTTCGACGGATTTACATATTTTAGGGGTCAGAGATTCCGAAAAACATGTTTTTACAAAATGTCTGTCTGTGAGTCTGTCTGTCTGTCTGTCTGTCTGTCTGTCTGTCTGTCCGTCTGTCTGTCTGTCTGTCTGTCTGTATGTGACACAAATTTTGTGGGTGCTCTATCTCAAGAACTAATGCACGGAATTTAATAAAAAATGATATTCAGTTAGAACCTGATATAAATTGGTGCTGATTAGTTTTTGGTGTAAATCCCTCAACAGGTGGCGCTGCTATGCAGCATTTTGCAGGATTTCCGCAAAAGCTCTATCTCAAGCACTAATGCACGGATTTTTATAAAACTTCAGATTCCGTTAGTGAATATGAATAGATGAACATGAATAGATGCTGTTTAGGTTTTGGTGTAAATCGCCCAACAGGTGGCGCTGCTATGCTGCATTTTGCAGGATTTACACTATTTTCGCAGTAGCTCTATCTCAAGAACTAATGCACACATTTTCATCAAACTTCGGATTTAGTTAGTCCTTCATATGAAATGATGCTGACTACGTGTTAGTATTAATCACCCAATAGGTGGCGCTGCTGTGCTGCATTTTGAACTATTTCCTCAATAGCTCTATCTCAAGAACTGCATACGAATTTTCATCAAACTTCAGATTTAAGTATAACTTGATTAATACTGCTGCTGATTATGTATTGTTGCAAATCACTCAACAGGTGGCGCTTCTATGCTGCATTTGTCATAATTGCGCAATACCTCTATCTCAAGAACTAATGCACGAATTTTCCTCAAACTTCATATCCAGTTAGACGTTGACATAAGTTGGTGATAATTAGGTTCTGGTGTAAATAACCCAATAGGTGGCGGTGCTATGCTGCATTTTGCTGGATTTACACAATTTCAGTGACAGTCATACCTCGAGAACTAATGCACGGAATTTCATATTTTTAGAATTATCATGATGAACAAAGATTGCCATTTAATTTGGCACTGAGATAGTGAATTTTGAAATATTGACATTTTAATAAAAAATTATATTCAGTTAGCCCCTGATATAAATTGGTGCTGATTAGTTTTTAGTGTACATCGCTCAACAGGTGGCGCTGCTATGCAGCCTTTTTCACGATTTCCGCAATAGCTCAATCTCCACAAATAATGCACAGATTTTCATAAAACTTCAGATTCAGTTAGTCCTTGACATGAATTGAAGTTTTGTACATTTTGATGTAAATCGCTCAACAGGTGGTGCTCCTATACTGCATTTTTTACGATTTCCGCAATAGCTCTATCTCAAAAACTAATGCTTGGATTTTCATGAAACTTCAGATTCAAGTATACTTTGATATGAATTAGTGCAGCTTGTGTTTTGGTGCAAATCGCTGAACAGGTGGCGCTGCTATGCTGCACTTTTCAGAATTTCCATTATAGCTGTATCTCAAGATCTAATGCAATAATTTTCACCAAACTTCAGAATCAGTTAATCCTTGACATGAATTGACATATTGTACATTTTGGTGTAAATCTCTCAGCAGGTGGCGCTGCTATGCTATATTTTTCAGAATTTCCACTATAGGTGTATCTCAAGAACTAATGCCCGAATTTTCATCAAATTTTAGAATTAGTTAGTCCTTGACATGAATTGACATTTTATACAGTTTGGTGTAAATCGCTCAATAGGTGGCGCTGCTATGCTTTTTGTGATTTCCGCAATAGCTCTATCTCAAGAACTAATGCTTAGATTTTCAACGAACTTCAGATTCATGTATACTTGGATATCAATTATTCCTGTTTATGTATTGGTGTAAATCACTCAACTGGTGGCGCTGCTAAGCTACATTTTTCAGAATTTCCGCTATAGCTCTATCTCAAGAACTAAGGCACGAATTTTTATCAAACTTCAAATTCAGATACACTTGAAATGAATTGGTGCTAAATTGATGTAATTTCTTGTACTATTTAAATTATTTAATTGACGTGATTTATATAGAAGAAAGTTTTGTGATGGCCACAACATACTAGTTTCAAATTGTCGAAATAATTTCTGTTTCTGAAATGGTTCAAATAGTTTTTTTTTCCAATGAACAATGACTGAAGGAAATGTATGTATAGCATATTGTTATATTGATAGAAAAAATAGATTTAAAAAAAAAATTGCGCTGTTCCTTTGAGATTACGAAACACATAAATATTTACATTCAATGTATACATTTACAGACGAAACAATAAAAATAGTCCAGCATTTCTTTCAGACTAGTATTCGATAACGAAAATGAAGCTTTTAAATAAGTTAAATAATATATTAGTAAAATATTATAAATAATATTAAGAAAAAACCCACAAATTTTATTTGGCTGTTAACAGAAATGTGCAGTAACTTTTGGCAAAATTTATTAATCATGATATGGAGTATATACAGGTTGTTTTCAAATTGTCGAAATAATTTCTGTTTCTGAAATGGTTCAAATAGTTTTTTTTTTTTTTTTTTTTTTTTTTTTTTTTTTTTTTCCCATTGAACAATGACTGAAGGAAATGTATGTATAGCATATTGTTATATTGATAGAAAAAATAGATTTAAAAATATTGCGCTGTTATTTTGAGACTACGAAACACATAAATTTTACATTCAATGTATACATTTACAGACGAAACAATATAAATAGTCCACATTTCTTTCAGACTAGTATTCGATAACGAAAATGAAACTTTTAAATAAGTAAAATAATAAATTAGTAAAATATTATAAATAATATAAAAAAAACCCACAAATTTTATAGACTTAAAATACTACTACGCGTATAAGCCAATCAATCTGTTAGAATAAAAAGGCTGCTGTAAGAAGCGAAATCATTGTCGATTGCTTATAGGCTGTTAACTTCTGGTGTGCAAATAATACAAAAGTATCTCTTTTAATAAATTTCAAATTTTATTTAAATATGTTTTTTATAGTTTTCATATAAAATGCTTTTAGGAGTTGCTAGTGGGTAATCTAAAGATATATAAAGATAAATTTTAAGAAATATATTAGAATTTTTACCAATATTCTGTAACTGCGATGTCCGGATTAGATCTTCTAGCAATTAAATATATACATATTCTTTCTTTCCTTTGTTAAGGCTGTTCTTAACTGCTCTGCTCAACAAGCAAAAAACGTTTTGACTTATTTACAAATTCATTTTTTAACGGAAAGATATAAAATTGGAAAGCCTGGCCATGGAAGCGATTTGGAATTGAACTATTTTTTCTATTTTTTGATCAATAAATTACCTATTGAGATATAATAAAATTCGATCACGTGAAAAACCCGTTTTTCGCCCGCTCTTGAGTACGCTTTCTCCCTTCGCGCGGTAATTCGGTTCAAAACTCCTACTTTCACATTATTTTCCGAAAGATCTATTGCGTTTGCAAAAAAATAGAAAAAACAGCTCGATTACATAGTTTCTGAACAATAACACCATCTAGTTTCATGCATCTTCCAACAAAAATAAATTAAAACTTATGTCAGAAACTTGCCCTTTTCGATTTGAGAACACCCTTAAGTGATTTTTTGCATGAAATGGAAATGTACAGTAGATATATTGATAAAGTATTTTACAAAACTGAATTTATCTGCAAATTCTAACAGCATTGATTATAACTGTCAGTCAGACATTTTTCCAGATTTTTTAATTCTTTTTCAGGTTGTTTAATGTGATTATTAAGTATTCAAAATCAGCAGAAAATGTACTGTATTCATCCAATCAACAGAATTCTTATCTGGGATGCAATGTGGCTATTAAACAAGTGTAAAACTTCTATAAAAAGTGTCTTTCATTCAAATCGCTCGTTCACTCTGCCTAAAATAGGGTAAAGCCAGTCTTCATCTTATCCGTAAAATCTAGATTCATAGAATTTGAATTGGAAACTAAAAATAGAGTTAATATGTCTTTCGTGAAAATTTATTATCAATTAACAATAAAATAATCCACAGCCAGCTTTTTATGTCGGATTCTATTATAATTTTAAAATGAACTGCATATTTTAATAAAATGAGGCTGCCGTCTCGAGCGAATGTTAAACCTCTGGAAAATTCTCTTCAAATATCTCATTTATATTTCCATATTTTAAAATAATTTTTCTTGCATTTAATAGCTGTGGTTGATGCTTACATTCCCCCATTTTTATTTTTTCGATTTTGGCTACTGCAGTTTTTTTTTTTTTTTTTTTTTTTTTTTTTTAAGGATGACACATTTCCTTTCGGAACCTATTCTGAAAGTAAAAGTTAACTTTATATATTTTTAAAAATTTGCACACAAAATCAAAAAAAGGGGAATAAAGCGATCGACCTCAATTATCCAATGAATAAATAAATAAATAAATAAGTCAAAATGCACACGAAATATTTGAAAAGGAACTTCCAAAGCTTTAATATTAGCTCGCGAGTGCCTATGCCTGAAGGAACGGGAAAACTGAATAGTAAAGATTCTTAGAATTTTTTGTCTGGTTTATATTTCATATGTGAAATATAATGGAGCTAAAAAAAGTTCTGGAAGTGAGCTGTAATTCGGTCAGTGACACCGTATGAAATGTGAACTACATTTCCAATTACGGAGCATGTAGTTCAATACTGTCTGGAGGTAGATAAGGACAACATCTTCCACAAATTGGTGTTTTATATTTACATTTCACACAATAGCAAGGCGAGTCTGATGAAATTTTACTGTAATATGGTTTATTCAGTGTTAAACCTTTGAGAAAATTTGTGTTTAGTCTGGAATGAGACACCCTGTATTTTTCTCAGAAGAAAATGTTTTTCGACCTTTGTTTCCAATACAAAAATTGTATTTTGTAGTGGATTTTCGAATCTAACTAGAACAGCAATTCAAAACAAGAATTCATATTTTCAAGAAACAATTTATTAAAATAATGCATGATTTTATTGTATATTCAGATAAATTTCAATTAAAAAAATAAATATTATAAAATCGACAGTTTTTTCTTGTTCTTGTCGAGATGCATTGATTATCAAACGAATGTTTAAATATGTGTAACAGATAAAGCGAAACATTATGATAAAGGAATACGAAATTTTAAATTATTATTATTTTTATTAATACAATTAAAGGGTTTATTTATTTTCTTTGAAAAAAAAATGTAAGAATATTTTCAGCTTTATCATATTCTCATTAAAATGTTTAGAAATAAAAGGATTATCAGAAATGGAACTGATGCATTAAGAGGCTACTTCCGTCAAGCGAAAGACCCGCTCGCTAATGCTAATCATATGAGCGAAATTTATAAAGATATCTCGTTTGCACATTTTTAAATGATTTTTTTTTTTTTTTTTTTTTTTTTTTTTGCATTGGATAGCTGAGATGTACAAAGATGGACAGCTGTACAAAGACAGTTTTTTACTTTTACTTTTTCGATTTTGTTTACAGGTATTTTTAATGAGGACACTTTCATTTTCGGAACCGGTTTTGAAAATGAAAGCATCCTCATAAAAAAATAAAATAAAAAATAAAAAACGGCCTTTGTACAGATCGATCTTAGCTATCTAAAGAAAAAAAAAATCATTTAAAAATATTGAAATGCAAACAAGATATCTTTATAAATTTCTTCCATTGGATTAGCAGTAGCGAGCGGGTCTTCCATGTGAATGAAGTAGCCATCCCACTTGTTTATGTGAGTATGAATGAGATCGATTTCATTAAGCATTAATTATCAAAGTTTATTTTAAATGTTTATTTAGATTTCTATAAAGAATATTACCTTTCAGATTTTTGAAATGCTCAATGCAATACCATCATAGTTAAGTCATACGGTTGTTCTCAAATCCAAAAGGGTAACTTTATGACATAAGTTTTAATTTATTTTTGTTCGGAAATGGATGAAACTAGCAAGTTTTGTTGATCCGAAACTATGTAATCGAACTGTTTTTCCCGGCTTTTTTTGCAAACGCAATAGATCTTTCAGAAAATAGAGTCAAAGTAGACGTTTTGAACCGAAGTTCCTAAAGAAAGCATAAAAACCAGTCAGCGAAGGGTAAAAAAAGTGTTTGTTACGTGATCAAAGTCGCTTATAACTCAATAGGTAATTTATTTATTAAAAAAATGGAAAACACGGTTCGATTCTAAATCGCTTCCATAGTCAGGCCTTCCAATTTTATATCTTTCCGTTAAAAAATGAATTTGTAAATGTGTCAAAACTATTTGCACTTGTTGAGCAGAGCAGTTGAGAGCCTTAATGAAATATCGACCCCCCCCCCCCAAAAAAAAAAAAAAAAAAATAAATAAATAAATAAATAAATAAATAAAAAATGAAAAAATGTAGAACCAACAAATAAATTTTTCAACCCCGTACCTGACCGATGTTCGATCCGAAATATTTACTTTTTTTCTATTTTTTTTTCTTTTTTCTTTTTCTTTTTCTTTTTTTTTTTTTTTTTTTTTTTTTTGTCAGTTATTATCTTTATGCGCCAATGGTATAACAAGCTCTTCCGCCCCGGGTGCCAGCTGCTGTGGTGCTGGGAGAGAGGCACCCTGTATTTTTGACAAAAGAAAATGTTATTTGACCTTGGCTTCCTATATAAAAAATAGTTTGTTGTGGTGTGGTTTACCATTTCTTAAAGTTTGCCAGATCTTATTATTATTATTTTTTTTTTTATCAATCTATATTGTTACATTTTAAAGGCGTTTGTGTCATTATTCATTAATATTATAAAATTACGATCAAATTCTTCTATCCTAAAATCAAATTTTGAGTTATTTGTACTTCGTAATTTCATGTTTTAATATCACCCATATATGTGTTATTAAAACAAAATGCTAATTAAACTTTTTATTGTTTAATTTTATTTTTCTGGTATAGGCTAAATAAACATCGTCTGTTAAATACTGATGCCTTCAAAAGTTTAACATTGGATTTTTTACCAACAAAATACAAACTCATGTGGCATTTTTGAGATAAGAAATTATATTAAAAATATTTTTTAACTTGCAATTAAAAATATATTTAAAAGGTTTCGTATTTTTTTCACTAGAAAAATCGCGTTTTTTAAAGTTAAATATTTTACAATATATATATCAGAAGTTTATTATGAAAGTTTAAGTTTAATTTTAATTATTTGCTTAAATTTTAATACAGAATGTTACAAAATCAACATTTACAATTGTTATCGGTGCATATTTTGAATAAAGGAAGCGTATTCTGAAATCAATTATACGTACTGCAATAGAATGTGCGCATTCTTTGCGAGAGAAAAATACGTTAATACATAACAAAAACATTAATGCATTAACTCATAATACAATACATTGAATGTTATTACAACTCCCCTATCTGAAACACAGAGTAAGGATACAACAGTTATCAAGGCTATTTACGTTTCCTGCCCAATTTCTACGAAATTTTAAGTCTGGCATTTTTTATCACTTATTTATTACCCAGGTGTGAGTGACCACGGCCAGATGTTGGCAATCGCTCTAGGCAATAGCGGTTAGTTTTAGCCAGAAGAAAAGGATGAATAGGGTTTTGGTCAGGAGAAAATAATATTTTTCCTTTTTGTATCTTTACAGAAGATATTCTTCGAAATTCTTTTAAAGAAAGAAAAATAAAATAGGAATCATAACCCTTTATTTTTTATAAAATGCATATAAATTTTACTATAATTAGTCAGATTTTAAAACAATATTAATAATTTTACATAACTTCTCTTTATAATTAATAGACAACATCAGCAATTTTGCATATATATGCATTTATAATTTTATTTTTCATTTAAAATCTCGAAATATTTTCACCACAATCATAAAAGTTTCATGCATTTTAATTCAGATTCCATAAAACTGTTGATTTATTATTAATAATATCTATAACAATAATTATCTATAATAAAAAACGCGTTAAATGTCACTTAAATCAGCTGTCCACACATATATAATCAGATATATATCTAATATATAAACATGGAGAAAAAATCGATATTAATTAAAATACATTAATGTATATACCTATTAATACTTCAGTTTTCAAGAACGTGGACCAAAAAGCTTTTTCAGATGAAAGAAAATGAAAAAAAAAATTAAGATTTTCCTGAAACACAATTTTTAGCAACTGTTTTTTTTTTTTTAATTCTGTGGAAAATTAGCGTGGTAAAAACTTTTTTACACGTACAGTATAAAGTAAAATTTGCAAAATTATTACATTTGATCAAGGAATTTCGAATAGAATTCAAGCGAAATATAAATTCATTACTATATTCAAGTCACTTCAATGTAAAAGCAAAATAGTATTAATTTCTTATGTCGCACTTTTAACCCTATCAACATAAGGTAGAACAATTAAACTGTAATTTAAGCGTACACAGGGTCAGTATTATGAATGGGAAAACGGGACATTGGTCCAAGATCCTATAAGCTTGAGGATGAGGGGGTAGTCAGTTGGCAGAATTGAAAGAAATTAGCTGTTGAGTTTCATTGTTTACATACTTTTATATCGTACAATAACAAGATAGTTAACTCTTAATCACCGCTACTGTGTCCCAGAAACTCCCATGCTTATAAATCTCATAATGCCCAAGAAAAGTATAACGCGACTTATGGGTTAATGCTAAATTATGAAAATCACAGCTAAAAAATGTCCAATCATACATGCAATTAAAAGTTATATAAGCGTGTTCCATTGTTTTTTTTTTTTTTTTTTTTTTTTTTTGCACTGCAATTGGCAACTTGCGCCTTTTTGTACCTTCACTAAGAAATTTTTACATCTAAACGTGTGTAATTTTTAAATAGTACTATTTTGGGTGCCATGGAACTTATCAGTTCTTAACATGATTCTTATCATGGAACTTATCAGTTATTTTCTATAACTTATACATATACATCCTTAATTAAAATTAATTCCTAAGCAAAAACATATTTTTATTCACTGCTCTGTATCAAAAATCTTTAAAAATTTTAGGAATCTTTTTAATAGAAAAATTTGAAATAAAATTCCATTTTTTGACATTTAAGTAAAATATATTTGCAAATTTTGTGCATTTATGAATAAAATTAACTTTGTGAATAGGCCGGTACAAAGTTTAAATTGTACCATTCGAGTAGAACCATAAAAGTTTCATATACTACACAACATAAGAATGGAGACCCAAACAGTGTTTGTACTTGCACCCAGGGTTCACGCGTTATTGCGATAAAGAATTAAAAAATTAGCAGAAAAGAAAGTCGGAAATTGTACGTCAAATGTGGCAAATGACGTACTATAGCTAGTTTTATAAACATTCAGATTTTGATGCAATAGCTGTTGCATTCTTATGCAAAAATCCATGAATATAAAATTTATTACGATTCTATGTATTAAATTCAGTAATACGGAAAAGATATGATGTCATCTTAAATCTGACGCACTCACCATGACAAAATTGAATCATGACCTATCGGGGGATATCATGGAATTAATTACGTATGATAGGATTTAATACAATGAAGAAAACTTTTATTAATACCTTTTTAATTTTTGATTCGGTTTTCATAAAATTTGAAATGACTCGACACAATTCTGCAACGATTATACATATTAAATTTTTAACCAGTCGATTGTGTAGTCTCTACGCTGTTATATGCGAGCAGACGGATGAACCAGATGACGACTATAGGTGCTACATATTTATATAATTACGATCGTATCTAATAAAAGAAGGATATAAAAATTGCAGCCGCTCAAAATCCTGTGGTTTCTCTTGACATTAGATATTGAGATAAATACGATTGGAAAATGTTCATATATGCCTACTGTATGTTCATATATGCATATGTTTGTGCCTGTGTGTGAAACTTTCTATGAAATTCATGAAATACGAGAAATGTTAAAAGAAGGGATTGAAGATTTAGTGGATATCCACAATTCACATCTGTATAAATTGGGCACTCTTGTGCGTAGTTTCTTGATTTATTTGTTTATTGTGAGAACCTCCAAGAAGCAATTCTCTGATTATATTTATATATTATATAAGTATATATCAATCAATAGAAACAAGTCACTGAAGTTTTTGTTCTTGGAACCCTAAATTACTAAATTAGATACTGAATATAATGTTCTATGCATGGGAATTTCTTATTCTTTTCCGCCATTTCTCAGGAAATATTTGCAAGCTTTTTAAAATGCACATGGTCATACAATGATATTATGCGTTCGTAGATTATGCATTCTTACCCTATATACGGCAACGTAGGTCAAGAGAACAGTAGGTCTTGTTATAAAATATTTCACATGTATTAATCATATTTTCAGATAGAGGGAGAGTTGATTAGGTGTGAAAGGACTCTTACACAAGTCAAAGAAGAATCTTTCGTCAATTCAATCCTAAACAACTAATGAAATATATATAATTTAAACAGAAATATGCATTTTAAAAGAATTATAAAAGATGAGAAAACAATGTTTCAATATTAGAAAAATTTTAATGTCATCGTGAAAAAAATACTTTCTTCTAAATGCCAAATGATAATAAATATATTTCTGGCTAAAAATAGTTTGTAATATTTCAGTATCATTTCTATGATATTTTTAAAAAGGACTTTTTTATTTCAGCTGTTTGTAAATAAATATTTCTTATTGATAAACAGAATTTGTACCATAATAAACTAAAATTATATTGAAAGTAACAAAATATTAAACTTACACGTTTGAAAGCTTTCTTTTTTTTAGGGGGGGGGGGAGGCAATTTTATGAACCCTAATAATTCCTTCATATAATTTGCATTCCTTTATGTAATTAGACTTATAAACGTATTTTAATCATGTATCTATACTTTTTTTTCAGTGTACAAAACAGACAAATAAATAGGTGCAATAATTTATTAGTATGAAATTAAAAAAAAGAAAATAGAAATAAAAGTTTTAATAAAATTAAGAATAGATGCAGGATTTGTTTATCTTAGAAAATAATAATATGACAGAGCTATCAGAAATAGAATAGCGCATTCGAAAAAGAGAACGCGCATAGCTTTGCCATTTTCTCAGTAAAAAGTTCGGAAGTTAAAAGAATATTAGAATGGAACATATGCATTAAAGCCACCCCCACTTGTTTATCTGAGTATGAACTAGATCGGTTTCATTAAGCATTAGTTATCAAAGTTTCCTTTAAAAGTTTCTTTAGCTTTCTATAAAAAATATTTCCTTTAAGATTTCTGAAATTCTCAATCTAATACCGGCATAGTTGAGCTTTAATAAAATATCTAAAATCACCAGCCCATATAAAATAATGTCGAACCAACAAGAAAAAATTTTAAACCCTATGTAAACATTCCGGACCGACATTCAATCCAAAATTTCTGAATGGATTATATATATATATATATATATTTATTTATTTTTATTTTATTTTTTTATTTTTGTTTATTTATTTATTTATTTATTTTATTTTAATTTTTTTTTTTTTTTTTTTGGGGGGGGGGGGGGGGGGGGTTGACAGCTGCGAGTAAAAGAGGCCATGAGAAAACGATTGCTCATAACTTAAGGTGTAACTTATTTATCGAAAAATATAAAAGCTGCTCGAATTCAAGTCACTTCAAAAATATACCTTCCAGGGTGATGCTTTTACGCTTAAAACTAAATCATAATAGTCATTATGTATCATTCAAGATATTTAAAAATTTATGGGAATATAAAAACATTATATCCAATTTTTAACTCTCTGAACTTCTAAGCGTGAAATACTTACGTGTAAAAATTGCTTTGTGAATGCGTTAGAAAGATTCTTGTTACTTGAGTGGAGTATTTTTAGGTGCGTTCGTAATTATATAAATGCGTAGCACCTATAGTTGTCGTTCAGTCCGTCTGTCTGTCCGTCCGTCTGTCCGCATATAACAGAGCAAAAACTACCCAACCGAATCGTTTAAAATTTAAACTATATAATTGTTGCATAATTTTGTCGAGTCATTTCAATTTTTATGAAAATCGGATGTATAGTTTAATTACAGGGACAATCAAAAGTTTTCCGTTACATTACGGCCAATGGGAAGAAATTATTGCAAGTGCATTTTAATGATGTTAAATCCTTCCGAATGGTCTGAAATTATAAATATATAATTGTTGCAAGATTTTGTCGAGTCATTTCATATTTTATGAAAATCGGATGTATAATGTAATTACAGGGACAGTCATAAGTTTTCCGTTACATTACGGCCAATGGGAAAAAAATATTTCAAGTGCAAATTAATGATGTTATAGCCTTTCGAAGTACACTAAAATATACATTCTGTACAATATGCGGCGAAAAAAATATTTAAAACTAGTTATAGTACGAACGCACCTCATTTGCCACGTTTGGCGAGCAATTTCCAACTTGTTTCTTTCTTTAGAGATAACACTCTTAAATCGTACATTATTAACCATTTCCATATTGAGCAAGTAAAATCCCTGTTTATTTCGGTTGCTAATTACTGAACATATTTTGAATAATTTACACATTAAGCACGAAAAATTACAATTTACTTCTCTTGTTAGAAAGTAATTGCATATTAAGCAAGTAAAATCCCTGTTTACTTCGGTTGCTAATTACTAAGTATATGTTGAATACCTGCAGGCTTTCTATAATTTCATAATGAAAAAAATCTTAAAGTGTTTTAAAAGAGAACACTGCTATCTGCCAAAATAACATATCCAAATTTCGTGTTAATCAAAGGGATTTAAGAAAATTTTTATAGAAAAGTAGAACAGACCAGAAGCGAAACAATTTTTCTTTTAATGTCATTAAAATTTAAAATCGGAATAATGAATGCAAACAGAAAAGGATATAAAATATCAATGTTACCATTAAAAATTATGAGTAGACATAAAATATATGCGCTTAGTGAAACGACTTTGTGCAGCATATTTTTTAATACTTTTCAATATAAGCGAAAAATATTTTTTATTTTATCTATATATTTGTCTATCTAGTGTCTGTAATCTCTTGAAATATATTTCATTTGTAGCTTAAAATTTCCTTTAGTGATGGTTAACTTTTTCCCATTGAAATATGTTTTTATATACGTTTTTTAATGTTATGCAATTTTATATAATATATAACTTTTTATACAGAAAATAATAGATAAATAAATAAATAAAATAAAAATCAGATAGTTTTGAAAAGCATGAAACTTAAATTAGAATTTTATAAAACAGTATTTTATTTCGTTATGTAAAGTGTATGTTTTTTTTTGTTTTTTTTTATCGCCCCCAAGTTTTAAAGTTACCAGCCAGAATTTTCTACCGTTTTAATGCCGTTATCCCTAGACTCCGATGATAACATCCATTAACAAAGAAATCATTGACAAAAAAGAATTTGAATTAAAATTTGTTTATTTAACGCAGCAATTCAGTCTCAAATAAAATTGATTTAAGTGTATTAAATTCATAATTTTCTTCTTTAAACAAGAAATTTATTTTTACAAATTTGTTTGTAGTATTACAATTTAAAAAGAAAAGAGCTGCCAGGAGAAAGTAAGGTGTTCCTCCCCCTACCGATTCATTAAACATAAACCACTCAATCTTCAAATTTGACGTTGGTCTATTTTCTTCGATGGCTATAATGTCTATTGAAGGTATCCTCTAATGACCTTGATAGATTGTACTACATTCCTTTAATTATGCCCCCACAGATGTTAAAATTTGGGTAATCTTTAAAATTACTTTGAAAAAATTAACTAGTTATATTTTAACATAGTAAATTGACTGTCCTAAAAATCACTTCATACTTTTAAAAGGAGAATTTCTGAATGCATTTTTATGCACATTTCGCTGAATAAAACAATAATGAATTTAATCAATCTCAAGGGCACTTTTCAAAACAAAATAACAACAAAAGAAGAAAAAAAAATCATGCGTTAAGCATAGATTATGAAACACTTTCGAACACTTCCTGAATGCTTTATTAAAACTTTGTTATTTAGGGAAATAAGGTAAATAAGATAACTAAGTAAACATTTTATAAAACGAATAAACATTTGAAAAACTGATTTCAGCAGTTACCGTCCATAGCCAAATATGCATTCCAATTCTTTTGGACAGACATGTATTTTATCTGTAGGTTCATATATATTCTAGTTTGGCAAGATTTTAGCAATTTAGTTTAGCAAGAAAACGCATAACTGGTTGAAATTTCTCTTTCAACAATTTATGCTAATAGATGGAAACATACTTGAATACTTTTGTACAGCCCTGTAGTTTGCAAAGTACCTTTATTACACGCCACTATTTAGCTAAAATTTAATTCAAATTAAACACTCTTAAAACTACCTGAAATCACATTTCAGAAATTATCATCCATAGACAGCTATATTATGCAATTCGTTGCGCGGACCCAGTATATCATTTTCTCTATATTCTACAAACATTTCTTAGCAAACTAAATCCATTTCAGCTTAAAAAATGCACAACTCATTTAAAACCCACCTTTAAGCAATTTACGCTCATACTCAGTAACCCTTACGAATTCTTTTGTGTAGCTCTGCATATGAATTATAGCATTTTTACACACCATATACTATGCATAAATATCGTGAAACATAAAAGCGCATAACATAATTAAAAATGCATGTCCAGCAATCATCGCTACTGTACAGTACTTCGGATACAATATAGTATCTGAAATCTTTTGTGTGTCCCTGTAAATGCTATGCACTTCGTATTATACATGAAATACGTTATATTAAACCTAAGCGACGTATATCAATTTCATTATACAGTATAACTGCAAAAATCCGGCACCAACAGGACTGAGACTACGTCGGATTTTTGAAGAAATATCCAAAGTAGTAACTATGAATATCAAAAGTAGTCCTATATTCTTAATGGTGCCTTTAGCCATATTTTAATTCATTATTAAGTGATAATTATGTAACAAAAAGAGAAAATTAAATAATAAAAAAACTTACTTTAATTGATATTTTCTATGTTGCAGAAAAAAAATCTAATAAAGAATGACATTATTTCTTCTCTTGTAATTTCAGAAACATGGATGTCAACTTTGTTTGCTTCAACTTTTTTTGCCTTAATAAGTTTTTATTTTTTTATTTTATACAAATGAAGAGTATCTATTTCGGAAACACAGTCTTGATTTTCTAAAGCATAGATTAATTCTCCAATCAAATGTATGCATTTTTCTAGTGACACCTTTTCTTCTGCCGGTTGTTCATGCTCGTCTTCTAAGCTGCTACTAGCATTATCGGCGGTTCTATTTAGCCCAGCGTCAGTTATCTCACTGTCCGTTAAATTGTTTGTTGTTAATGCATTTTCTTCAATGCTTAGCCAATCATCTATATACCTATTTTCGACACTTAATGCATTTTCAGATTTTGCGTGTTCAATTCTCTCATAAATTGCGGCCTTTTCTCGGCAAATTCCTCATCATTGATGTCGCCGTTGCCGAAAATTCGTTCCGGCCATATATTGTGCCATTCATTCGCCAAAGTTGCCCCCCAAAATTGTTCCCGTTGCTAAGCAACTGTGCAGCTCCCACAAAATTTGTTCAGAAAATAATTGCCTCAGACAAATGAAAAAAATATGTGGAGCAAACATGCAAACCATGCTTTCTCCTTCAGATACAAATTTTCAAAAAACACAAAAAACTGATAAATAAGAAAATAACTTGTATTTAATTCTCATTTTTATTGTGTATTTTTATTACTGTTTATTAGAAAGAATTGCAAGCATACCTAAGATATTAAACATAAAACAAATTAATAAAATGCATTTAATATTTGGAGAAATCACGTTTTGACCGAATTCAGAGGAGGAAACATGTTTTGATTGTTTGACAAGTGGATAAAACGCTTTTTGAATGAAATAAGTTCTAACTCACAAATAATACAATAGCATTTTTTTATTTGAATAAATACCGAATTTCAGTTGATTATTGTTAAAATAAAATGACAGATTATGGTACCTAGTAGTATTCATTAAATATTTACTAAATAAATACTCGTTTGCCAGAAATCCACTTCAAATTTTAAAACCAATATCTTCATCTAGACAGTTATACACATATCCCTCTTCTTTATTGCAGGCTTATCAATCATGGATAATGTGGTTGTATCATTTGAATATATCATCAGGTTGATTTTGCCACTGTTCACTATACATTACCTTCAAAAGTTTTTTAACATCTTTGTTCTTTTCAACTGGTATGGCGTGGCTAAGAGGAAGATATTCTAAAACAACCCTTTGAACAAGGCAACAGTAACTCCCTTTTTAAGAAGATTTACATCATATTCTTCATTTAGATCTTGAAATCTATAATTCTGGAAGCCTTTAACTTTAACAGTTCTCTTATTTTTTTTCTAAAACAATCCGTTTCAATTGTGATATGTATGGTAGGTTTCGAAAGTACACATTAAGTGACAACTGTGATTGGCAGACTGGAGAAATCACTGCTTGATTGAATGCAGGCTTTGGAGGAAACACTCTTTGATTGAAACGTCAAGTTTTAAAATTGATTTATAATCGGAGAAAAATTTTTTTTAGTAAAAAATACCATTTATTTCTGTGCAATTTAACACAGAGTTCATAAAAATAACAATAACTCATTTTTTATTTTTTTGTGAGAAAACACGGTTTGAATGTTTGCTCCACATATGTAAAATATTCTTTTTTTGCATTTTTACTTTCGATGATGAAGTTTCTAATTCATAAAGAATTGCTATTTTATTTCTTCCATAGCTTGAAAGTGTGAAAGAAAAAGGAAGGGAAAAGATGATTTTGATGCCGGATTTTTGAAGTTAACGGATTTCTGAATGCCGGATTTTTGAAGTCATACTGTATATGAAATAGTTTAACATAATTCGACTACACCGCAAACAATCCCACCCCCCTCCCCATACCATTATGTAACGGAATTCTATGTGTGGCCCTGTAAATGAATAAAAACTTTTCTTTGCACCGCATATTCTACAGAATGCATATTTTAGTGGACTTCATAAATGCATATCAATTTTACTATGTTTGAAAGCGTGTAACACAATTAAAAATCATTTGAAACGATTTTTTCCCATTGGCGAAAAACTTACCCCATGTAACGAAAAACTTTTGATTGTCCCTGATTTTTTTTTTCTTTCCCAGATATTTCTTTTTAAGAAAGATTCTGATTAAATGCGATATATGTTAAAATTTTTTTTGTTTCTTCTCTAATTATTTTATTTTATTTTATTTATTGTAATGACCTTATTTTTAAGCATTGAAAACCATATAAAACTATGAATTTCTTGAAAATACTTGCTACTATGCACTATGCAGTCGGAAAGTTGGCTTCCAAATAAAGATGAAATTTATTCATTCTTTAACTAGACATTTAATTATTGTTATTTAGATATTGGAGCTTGAAATTAATTTTTTCCCTAAAGCTTTAAGAATTTTTTTTATAAATCGTTTTACTAATTTCAGTGTTCGCATCGTAATCCCAAGGCTGCGGTTTAGTCTGTGCCAAAGGCCAAGTGCAAAGGCCAAGTTGCAACAGGCTCCAAAGGCAGGTGCAATAATCAGGCCTTTGGAGTACTATTCATTTATAAAATAGTGCAATCTAACAGAGTTCTGCTTTTTTCGATACTGTATTAATACAAATTGTTTAAGACTAATATATTCTACATGTATTGATTGTATTTACATTTAAGTGAAAGTAATAGTACGAATATGTTATTTGAAGTTTCTGAATAATAATTGTAATTAAATTTCGAAAAATTATGTTGTTGTCTAATACTTCCTTTATTTTGTTGAAAAAAAATTAAAAAAGGGTTTGATAAGAAAAGAATATATATAAACTTTAAAATGTGAGGAATTCTTCTCCTACAAAATTTTCTTAGTACACAAATTTAGTCCTTTTACCCTGGGGGAAGTTTTAGATAAAGTGATCTATTATTTTTATCAAGTCTCTCTTTTATGTTATAAGCCGTCTATTCATCTGCCAAATGGGAGTAATTAAACACTAAATGCTTATACAACCTTCAATAATAAACATGTGCTACTATAGTATTTCATACAGTAAATATCACAAAATTTAAATAAAACTAACTAGACTATTTTTCAAAACTACAAATAAACGTCTAGAATAATTTCCTTTCTGAATAGAGCATGCAAATTTGTTTTGGATTTTATAATATTAATTTAAATATATTTTAAATCTGGTATTTTGTTTCTACTTTATGAAAATGTGGAAAACAACAATATTACTTCATTAAACCTTAAAAATACAAATTAGAGTCAAAGATAAAGCTATAAAAAATAATAATAAGGAAAGAAAGAAAGAAATTTCGATGTTCACAAAACGCAATGGCAATATCTAAAAAGTATTTTTTACCCTTTAAACACTGTTATCTGTACATTATTCACCAGAATTCCCGATAAACCCGAGATCTCCCTCACCTTTCCCCTCAAAGTAAGTGGTAATAGGTAATATGTCCCACTTTTATAATATTACTTAAAAGAAAGTCTTTGTATATATAATGATGCGTACAAATAAATAATACATAGGTTAAAAAATGTTAATTAAAACATTTAAAACCAACCTTGATTGCTGTTTCATACTCGTATAAATGATTTTAACAATACATTCCTCTGATTTAATATCTTATTTTATATTGAGCAAAATCGTGATTGGTGTAAATTGGATTTAAATAAGGAATCTCTGGAGATTTTCATGCCTAGAATTTATCGCTAAAAATAAAACGGAAGTAAGCTTTATAATTTCAGTTGTTGCTGCAATGGAAAGCATACAGACGTAAAAGACAGATCCTTTTTTAATTCTGTACAGTTTTCAAATATTTCATTCAAAACAGAAATGCATCATTTGAGCAGAAAAAGGGACTTTTCAATGCGATTAGATCCTTATTTGCTTTAAATAATTATAATCATAAATTAAAAAGTTATAAAATCAGTATTAAATAAAGAAATCATATAAAATCAGTATTAAATAAAGAAATCATTATTATTAAAGAGAAGCGTTAAATTAATGTAACTGCATTTCCGCCTGTTTTAAAGACTTTCACAATAGTACGCTGAAAACAATTTACTGTCTATAGCTGATATTAATGAATAATTAGTCTATAAATCTTTCCGTGAGAAATTACACATTTCACATTTTTGTTATATAATCAAAGAACGCTTCTTTTAAAAATTGCAATTGAAATTAGATTTATTACACAGATAATTGAAATGAAAAAGCAAGTTATTCGCAAATTTTAAAAAGTAGCTCATTGAATATTATAAACAGTTAGCATTAATTAAAATACAAAAAGCTTGCGTTAAGTCTTCTCAAAGCAACATTTTATATTGCCATACATTTTATTATTTTCATTTTACTTCCATAGCAATATTTTTATTATTCCCTTCACCATCATAAATGTGTGCAACACAAAGAAAATCATAAAATTTGTTTCATTAAATGCACTATTCTCTTACTCATGAGCTACAAAAATATTGCTTAGAAATTTGTTGTTTATTTTAAGCACTTTTGAAAAAAAGTAATAATTCAATTGAAAATGAATGGTATTATAATTATTAATAATGGTATAAAATTGTATTATGTAAGTATATAAAAATTAGGCAGTTTTTGTCTTTGCTTATAACATAAATGCCCTTTTCAAAATGTGCAAATTTCGTCACAATCTGATATTTTTCTTTTTATCCCCATAAATGTTAAATGAAGAGAAAGCATTATTGAGAAGCTAACACATAATATCCAATTATATTTGTGAAATAGTAACACAATTACATAGCGATTTTAAATTTGAAAAAAGTATAGCATTAAAATGCATAAATTAAAATAGCAATTAATAATGGTAAAGTTCTTTCTCCTTTTTTTTTTTTTTTTTTTTGCTTTGTAATTGCAAATATATATATATATTAATTATAAATTCCAAATTTACTTCAAAATTGAAAATCTGCTAAAAAGGAAAATGTACCTAATATGTACCCTAATGTATGTGCTGTGGATAAAAAAAAAAAAAAAAAAAAAAAAAAAAAGAAAAAAAAAAAAAAAGAGAGATTGTTCGCTAAATAAAGGTTCTATTATGAAGGTTTTAATATGTATTCTATGAAGGGAGGGTATTCAGTTGTCAGCATTTATTATTTGCCACCCGTATTTTTTTTTCAATGAAATATGGTCATCGTAAATATAAAACAAAAGAAAAAAGATATATATATATATATATGAGAGGAGGTGAGTGAAAATTCACCTTATCCAGAAAATGAAATTTCAGGAAATCGCGAAAAAACTCTGACTATGTCCATTGGTTTTCTTTTAAAATCAAGATTTTGCAATAGCAAAAATAGAGGATATGCAGGATAAACCCAGCTTTTTAGCAGAGTGTTGTGTTTCTTCGGTGCAAATTTACCATTAGAATAGATTGATAGGGAAAACGCGATATTTAAAATTTTGGATAACGCGAGTTTTGAAACTCACGTCCTCATATAAATTATGGGAGAGGCAGAATTTAAAAATTGTTAAAAAACTGAACATTAGCCTAAATAATCTGTATAAATAGCATACCACTAACTCAATCTGTATTAAAACAAAAGGTAAAATCACGTACGTTTATTAATCTGTACACATTTAGAGATTAACATTGTCTTATTATTAAAAAAAAAAAAAAAAAGAAAAAAGAAAAGAAAAGAAAAACTGCATATAAACTTTTGGTAAACCTATTTTTTTTTTTTTTTTTTTCAGAGGAGCATATGAACATTAGAAATTTTGTAACTTTGTCAAATAACCACTAACTAAATCTGTATTAAAATAATAAAAAATATAAAATCACGTATAATTGTTTATGAATGTATACACATTTATAGATTAACTTAGTTTTGTCTTATTAGAAGAGAAAAAAAAAAAAATCCGCGTATAAACTTTTGGTAAACCTTTTTTTTTTTTTTTTTTAAATTTCGTACAACATGAACATTATTAAATTTTGTAATTTTTTAACTTAAAATCACGTGTATTTGATTATTAATCTCTACACATTTATAGACTAACTTAACTTTGTCTTATCAGATGAAAAGATATTGCGTATAAACTTATGGTAAACCTTCCCTCCCCCTCCCCCACAAACAAAATATGAACATTATAAACTTTGTAATTTTGTAATCTCGTCATTCCTTTTAACTAATTTGCATTATAGTAATGTGTAACTCAAGACAAATTTAGGACAGCAAAATTATGTGCATTTTTGATATGCAAAATGTTATATTTATTTTCTGTCTTACTAGTGCGCATATTCTTCCTCGTTAACGATGTCCCTTGATTTATTCTTTGAAGAAACACAAATTGAATAAAAACACACAGCAATAGAAAGAAATCACACGATAATCATTTGCTTAACAAATAAATTATTTTGGAAAATCTCTTATAAGGTAAAAAGTATTTAAAAAAATCAAAATGGAAAATTAAATGAAATCATTTTTATGTACACTGAAACAAATGAAATTTTATTATGCCCCCCCCCCCTCCTCCTTCGCACTTAAAAAAAAGTTCTTTGACCTTCGCCACGATATTGACGTATTCAAAACTTCATCTCTCTCCTTTGCTTTCCTTTTATCTTTCTTTGTAGTCTTCCTCCCCCTCTCTCTTTTATTTATTTATTTATTTTATTTAATAATCCAAATAATAAATAAAACTAAAAAAAAAAAAATAAATAAATATGAAATATTAATTCAAATGCATATTTTACTAATAGAGAAAAAATATTTTCTCAAATTAAAAGAGTGACTTCGTGTTAGTTTTCAAGAAGTTCCTTATTGAATGTCAAGCATTCTGAATTAAATTATTTTATTTTCATCAAAAGTTTATGTTCAAATTTATTTACAGCTTACTTTCAATTATATATTTAGGTAATTACACATTTAGCGCATTTTATTTTCCGATATTACAGAGATATTGTAAATAAAAGTTTAATCTTAAACAAACCAAATTCATGAATTCAACAAATTTAATTTGATGGTAAGAGCATACATTCATAAATTGAGTAATTCCACATAAAATCTACACACATTGTTTGAGTTATAATCATGCGAAATTATCTGTAATGAAATGAATTTCAATTTTGAAGTAATATCAGGATAATAATAATAATAATAATAAGTCATTTATAGCTTTATCTTTATAATTTTAATTGCTTTCACATTTTTTTTTTTTACTGTGAGTAAATCTTGCGAGATAATTATAATGAAATTAAAATGTCATTGTAAAAAAAAAAAAAATTAAAAGATTATATAAGCAAAAAACCCGAAATTGGAATTATTAGATTGACTCTGTGAGATACTTTTCAAATATTATTGTAAGCATGTCTTTGAAGCAATCATAAATTAAAAATCCAGAAAATCTCAAACCATAACGTATTCTCTCTGTAGAACCTGCGGTAATTTTCAAATACACGCATACACCCTTTTTTTAAAGAACACTATAATGATTTGCAGATGTTTACCGACCCGTTTCGGAACATAATAGATAACAGCATATTTCTCTTCTCCACTTCCAAGATAAGAAAACTTGTCTTTTCAACTTGAAAAACAGAGTAAAATAAGTAAAAACAGCTTCTTATAGTAGAAGAGTTACCAGAATAATGTAGGTATAGGAAAATTTAGAATGCATACAAATGTTTTTTTTTTTTCGTTTCGCATCGTTTTAGCGAAATCATACTTTAAGGGATCAGGGTTTTATTTCAACCTCAACGTAATCAATGAAAATATCGAGATATAGAAAATTTTAGATCTTAGTGCTTTCGATAACTTTACAACTATAAAAAAGAAAGCCCTTTCTTTATCTAATTGATTTAAGAAATTGTAGACCAAAGTAATATTTCGTTCCTTTCTCTATAGGCAGACGTGATTGGTAAAGCGATTAGTAGATTCGTATAACAATTGTTTCAAATAAATCAGGCTTCTCGAATGAAAAAGTTATGCTATCAATACAACTTTCCTAACTTTATATTTCTACTTACAGATGTGGACCCATGTGTTATTAAAATATATATATTGGTTCTCAATATTACATATTTATTTTTTAAACTAAAGTTTAGGAAGTGTCAAACTGCGCTTTCATAAAATATACAGCGGAGTTTTTTTTTATTCATGAATGTAAAAGAAATAATACGTAAGAAATAAAATCAGCAATTCGTCATTTCATTAGCTCTTTCTCTAATATCCTTCACTCAAATTTCTATCAGATTTATTGAAGATTAAGGATTGCCATTTAAACTCAATATCAAATTATTTTAATATGTCAAAAATATTTTTTCAAAATCAAATCGGCCATGTTTCATGCTTGAAAAAATATAATTAGCTGGAAATCAGCTAACACTTTTGTATAATGTATCTCATATTGCATTGTTAAATTATGCCTTTAATATTCATAACGTAAGTGCTTTTGTTTAGCAAAAATTAGACTTATTTTGATACAAACGTTATATTTAACATAGTTTAGTTATGGTATAAACAAACTTTCAACATTATATTAATGCAATATTAGTATTATTCTCACAGTATTTTGTACAAGCGTTACCCTCTATGTATATGGTGATTTCTTCCATTTATCCTGCACAAAAAAAGAAAAAAAAAAGCAGAAGAAAAAAAAATCAGGTCTTTTTCTTCAGAGCCTTTTGAATGTATTTTTCTATGACAATATAAAAGTAATTGTAAGCGTTGGATAATAATTCTCCAGGAATGATATTCAGTTGCAAAGGGTACAGTTTTATATTTTTATAACGTAGTTTTTATTAAATACTTGGCTTGTAAAAATCGACATAACAAGTAACACCAGTAGGCAAAACTTTAGCATTCAGATGTTTCAAGGATTTATGAAAAACGAACCTATTCATCAATAAAACAGAAATAACAGAAACAATGAACACATTTTTTTTTTTTTTTTTTCGCTAGTGGTATGGGTATTTCGACTGAAAACAACTTCAAGAGTCGGCATGCTATTGAAAAAATAAAGTAATAAGAAATAAAGAATAAATAAAGAATAAATAAAAGTAATTAAAAGCAAGAAAAGCTTCCCCCCTCCCTCACACCAAAAATAAATAAATAAATAAGAAATAAAATGGCATGGTCAGATAAAGAAATGAATGCTGTCAAACATCTTTAATCCAAATACTTTGTAATAAAATATTCACCAGGAAAATAAGAAACCGAAAAATACTCAAAAAATCTAAGAGTACACAGAGAGATTTGGAGCAAATCTATTACTTTGTAACAGAATCAAATCATTTATAACTTTCTAACATATTGCTATAATTAATTATTCGGATATTAATAAATACTAATTCAAATGTTGGATGCTTTAAGTTAATATGCATTTCGACTTTAACATAGAAAAAGTAGTTTGATAAAGTAGATATGGCAGCGATAAAACTGAAAACTTTTGTGCTTTTCAGCTGCTCTACATTAATGCAATCTTCCCCTTATTTAATCCACGAAATTTGGCGATAGATAAGGCAAAAAATGCTTTTTAAAAAATAGCGGAAAGAAAAAAGTGTAAAAGTTGGCAGCTATGAAACTACCGCCTAAAAGCTTTAAAAATTAAGTATATTAGACTGAATAAAACTAGATACAAGCAACACATCAATCAGACTTGTAACGTATGCTACTTTACATATTTATTAACGAAATCCTTCTATCATAAGTTGGTAGCTCTAAATCTGTTACTTTGAACTGAGCAGTGGCAATAACTTCAGAGAAATGTTCAATGCACTGATTAAATACGAACATATATGAAGGATTTGGGCGTAAAAAAATGGTAAATGTGATTTATTATTATTATTATTATTACTCACATGTAAAGCTGTTAACTACATCCTGACATCTTTTTAAATGTACAAGTTTTCTTTTTGAATCATATGTCATAATATTATATATGAATTTCAAAAGTTATGCCATAAATTTTATATATAAATTTTAGAAAAGAAGACTTCTTGTATATAAATCCGATAAAGTAAAATGAATCATTCAAAATGTGTGGTACATAAGTGCAACTGAGGATGTTGAGAATACAGTCTTTAACACATTAGCTGTTTTAGAGGAAACAATCACGATGGTTCACGAGAGGATAGTTATAGTTTTCTTTGAAAAACTCGAATCTTAATCTCGAAATTGAATTTTATTATTTACTTATTTTACAAACGAGCCCTTAATTGTATAGCATTACGGTTGTTCTGAAATTAAAAGAAGAAGACTTTATGTCACCTTTCTGAATTAATTTTTGTTCGGAAAAACATGGAATTGGCAAGTGTTATGATTATGTAATTATGTATTTTAATGTATTTTTCATCTTTTTGGTAAAAAAAGAGGATCTTTCAGAAAATCTTGCGTAAGTTTGCAATTTGAACGGAATTGCCGGCCTCGACAGTACGGGAAAGGAGGAAATCTGCCGTCACGTATCAATAATTGCTTATAACTCCTTAAGTAATTTATTTATCAAAAAATTCAAAACGCCATTTGATTTCAAATTACGTTAATATCCTGGCCTGTCAATTTTATGCTTTTACGTTTGAAAATGAGTCAGAAAATGTGTCAAAGTTTCCCATTTATGAGAAGAGAGTTAGAGAATCGCCTTAAGATAGGAAATAAAAAATTAAAATTTAAAAAATGACAGAGCTATTATAGTTTTCTCTTAAATTATAAAAGTAAATGAATCAGGATGCTCGTAAAATAATTTAAATCAAGTGCCGTAAAGTACCAAAAGTAAGCCCCTCTTTAGCAAACAGGAAATTCTAATGAATGGGTGCTTATAATTGGAACTTTTGTGAAAAGGGTAGGGAAATTGTAAGGGTGGGGGGAGGGGTATTTGGAATTTAGAAAATTTCGCAGGATTTGAACAATTTTAAAAATAAAATCAGATCAAATTAAACCCTCTTCCATAGAAGCTAAGTAGTTTCCATTAATAAAAATATTAAATTAATGAAGCAAGTTTACATAAAATAGTTAATTTAGATAAAGAAATATGAACAAATATTATAAAACTTTATCTCAATATAAATATCTATTAAATCTTATTAGTGCATAAAAATCAAGGTAAACATTAATAGTATAATATATTGAACATATGGCATTCTGATACAATGGTCAGTAAAGAGATAAGATAAAAATAAATTGCATAAGATATATTCATTTAGAAGATATGGAAAAAAAATTCTTAAGGAATTTCCTGAAAAACCCAGAAGGATTCAGAGCGCCAGAATATAAAACTTCAAGAGGAGGCCTTATAAATGGAACTTTTTCAAAAAAGAAAAAAAATCATATATGTTGTAGGGGAGGGGGGGGGGGTCTTATATTTGGAAGAGGGCTTACTTTAGATACTTTACGATAAATCAAAAGTAGAAAAATAAAACAATGATTGGTACTTTTGATTCACAATTTCGTAATAATATAATTTCGGTGTTTCCGCAAAATCTTCTAAAATTTTGGGATTTATTCTGAGGTTTTTAAACATTTTTGCCACTGGCTGTCTACTTACAAATGCTTTTCATATTATCCAGAATACACTTCCCACTCTTCTTTTTGACGGCAGATTACCAGTCATTTCTGTGTGCTTCTTTTTCCTCTTTCCTTCGTTTTTTCAATGGTAAATTTATACAGTAAAATGGGAGGAGGGATACAGAAAACAAAGTAATCTACCCATGGAACAGTTTAAGTTCCGAAAAACGACAATCCTAAAACATTTTGCATATAAATTAATATAAAACTTATTAAAAAATAACAAAAATAAACTCTTGTTATCCTATACATTTAGCTACATCAACCATAAAAATCATAGTAAAATAACTCAAATATTATTTGTAGAAAAAAAAAAAATGTATGTGTTACTAAAAAATGTAATACTCAGGGTTTGTAAATATCACGATATTTTTGAAAATATCAAAAATATCCGATATTTTGACATATATCATATATTTTCGATATATATCCGATATTTTCAAAATATTAAACTTACTGCTGATAATAAATATTTTCAAGCATAATATAAATTAGAAAATAAAACATATTGCACATGACATGAGAACTTAAACAATATGATAAACGTGTGTTTTTTTTTTTCCCTTTTCTTTTGAAGATACAACTGTTACTCTATCCAGTTGTTGTCAATTATCTAACAGAGGAAGGTGGGAAATCGCTCGGTGTAAAAGCCATTAGTTTAGCTGGGACACATGCTTGTTAAAAAGGGTTCTGGCAAAAATGATAGTGCATTTTCAACTTTACAGAATGTATTCTTTGGTTTGTTTTAAAGAAAGAAAAAAAAATGATATTCATAATCTTGTATTTTTTTTTTAAATGTGTGTAAATTTTACAATAATTATTCAGATAATAATTCCCAATTTATTTAACAGCCAATATCAACAATATTGTATAAATATGTATCGAACGTTTAAACTTGGACTTAAAATCACGAAATAATTTTCCAACACAATCATAAAAATTTCAGATATTTTAATTCAGATTCCACACAACTGAAGATTTATTAATATTAATATTTATCTATAAAAATAATTAACTATCATAAAAAATAATTTAAAGATATCTTAAATCAGTTGCCAATATATATATATGTATATATATATATATGTATATAAATAATCAAAGATATATATAATATATAAACAATGTGTAAAATTGATATAAATAAGAATACATTAATGTTTTATATAAGCTTTGGAGTTTTCAAGAGAGTGTGGGAAAAAATCACATGAAAGGAAATTGAACAAATTAAGTCTTTTCCTGAAATATACACTATGTTTTGCAACCGAAAAAGTTATTTAATAGTTTCAAAGTATTAATTCTTTTATTCTGTGAAAATGAGCGTACTAAAAACTTTTTTACATGTACAGTACAAAGTATAATTTACTAAAATATTACATTTTGTTTAAAGAATTTTCAGTCAATTTTAAGTGAAAATTTAGTGCTATTTTCAAATAAATGTAATGTGGCTGCAAAAAAATGTTTATTTATCTTTTGCACTTTTAACCCTGCCTGTGTCGGCAGGGTTAAACCTATGGTACACAGGGTCGTTAAACCTATCTTGCACGTGCCATTTTTGACACATAACAGAATAATTTTCTAAACAAGATACGATGACATTAGACAAAATACATAAATTTAGATTATCAAATCTTGTCTAAATTCAATTGATTGAAAATGGGAGGGTTTTTTATTCTGCTTTATTAATGTCAAATCGCAGCTCAATATGGACTGAAAAAATTATCAAACAAATGTAATATTTGGAAACTATTGAAAAGGAAAAATTATTAAATATTATAAGCAAAAATGCCGATGCTGAAATATGACAACTTGAAACTTAATTACAGAGCTGTTTGTAAAAGCAGCAGTGGCGTGGCGTCCGGTCATCGCTGGATGCGGCGATGACCAAGCAATATTTTAAAACTCTTAATAAGCTTTTAAAACTCTACGATCCAGTTTTAGCAGAACATTTGGAGTTCATGTATAAGTAAAGGTAAGATTTAAAGTTACTTTTTTGAACATTCAACCATTGAATTTTAGAGTTAATAATTTTTCACCACAAACTTAAATAATTGCGATGACCACCGAAAATTTTCACGCCACGCCACTGAAAAGCAGCTATTTGTCGTTTACGAATTTCCCCGTCTATTCATGCCTGCTATTATTTTCACAAACAAATAATATAGATAAAAAAGAAAAAAAACTCAAATAAAAACTTAGATATCTCTAGTTCAATTTATCTTCTATTGAAATGATCTTAGTATGAATCTGATACTAATTATTTTTCATCCTCGATGTCACTACAGAAATCGCATTTAATCTTTTATTAGTTTCTAAAATGTATTTAATTCTATATCTTTTACAGTGTAAACCTACATGCATATTACTTAAAAACATTTTAATACTAATAAATAATTTTCAAGTAATTTTAATTTATTATTTTTCATTAAATTTATATTTTAATTGCACGTCGTTTTCATTCGGGGAAAAAAAATTGGTACGCGGGTGTAAAAAGGTTCGCCAACCCTGGGCTAGAACAATTAAACTGTGCTGAAATGTTCACAAGACAGAGGCATTAGCCAAAGATTGATGCACGGGGCATAGGTCCATGTCCGCATAAGATTGTGTGTGTAGGAGGGGCGGGGGTCAGTAGGTAGAACAAAAAATAATATGTGTTGAGTTTCATTATTTATATAGTTTTTACCGTACAATAGGGTCCCAGTAACTTCAATGCATATATACTTCGTAAGGAACAAAACATTGATAAAGCAAATTACAGGTTAATACTACATCATAAAAATCACGTCTAAAAAAGGTCTAATCATACATGCATTTGAAAGCTATATAAGCGTGTTCTCGTGCTTTTTATTTTTGCACTGCAATCAACAAATCACATCTTTCTACACATTTACTGAGACATTTTTTGAGCGTAAAAATGAAAAAAAAAATTATATCAGTTTTTCGGATGTTGTGGAATCAAACAGTGTTTTTCCTATTAACTTAAGACTCTTGTCCCTGCCGGCGAAGACACTCGCGAGCTAATTCTAATCCTATGGGGAGGGATTTTTCTAATATCTCGTTTGCATTTCGACATTTTTAAACATTTTTTTTTTTGCACTGGATAGCCGAGGTCCGTCTCTACATCGCACGTTTTTACTTTTTCGATTTGGGTCGCAGATATTTTTTATAAAGTTACTTTTAATTTCAAAACCGGTTCTGAAAATGAAAGTGTCATTCTAAAAAATATCTACAACCAAAATCGAAAAAGTAAAAAAGGTGCGATGTAGAGACGGATCTCGGCTATCCACTGAAAAAAAAAATGTCGAAATGCAAACGGGATATTAGAAAAATCCATCCCCATAAGGTTAGCATTAGCTCGTGAGAGTCTTCGCCTGCAGGGTCAGAAGACTTAAGCATCTTGAATTAAAATTGATTCCTTACCGAAAACATGATTTTTCTGTCTGCCCTGTAACAACAATCATTGCTAACTTCAAGAAAACTTTTTTTTAATAGAAAAATTGGAAATGCATTTCCACTTTTTGTTATTTCAATGAAACGAAATTCGAATTTTGTGCATTTATGTCTAACATTGACTACGTGAAGCCATAAAGTATACCAAGTTTAATTTGTGTCAACTTATTAAAACTATAAAATATAACACGTTTACAACATATTTCAACTTAATACACAACATAAGAATGGAGCTCAAAATCGTGTTTGTACCCAGGGTCTCCAAAAGTCTAAGGCTTGTCGTGAATGTTCACGCGTTATGACAACTAATAAAAAAATATAAAATGAGAAAAAAAGCAGTACAAAATTTGTGATTTTTGCAATTCTTGTATTTTATATCAATACAAAAACCCTTAACGGGTTAAAAGTTTGTGACACAGCGCTTTATCTTATGCTCTAAGAATTTTAAATATGGAACTTAAAAATAATGATGTCAAATTTTGAGTGACGCTATGCTATTAATTATAATCTCTATACATATTTATTTTATCATTTTATTTTGTTATAATTGCATGTGCAAAAATTATGTTCAATTTAAAAAGATTTATAAAAGTTTATTCATTAATGCTTTATCATTCATATCTCTCTTAAATTCAAAGCATGAGTTTTATAAGATATGATATCAAAATTTAAGTGATATCTTGATGTGGCTTTAAACGATTTGTTTTAAAATTCAATTTAAATTATTTTTAGTTTGGCTAAGATATATTCGCACATCTAAACAATATTTTTAATTTTGCAATACACTGTTAAATATGTCACTTTCACTGAACTTATATAATGCATTGAAATATATTTATTTGAATAAATTGATTTATCCTTTGTACCATGCTATTAAAAATTAAAAATAAAATTTATGTAAATAATTATTTTGCCTCATAGTATCCATTTGAATATATTTCACTTAGTTTGGATACAATGACTCCAAAAACTATTTACATAAATTTTATTTTAATTTATGGCCTTTAATTTAACCCTTTGCACCCATCTCTCCAGCTTAATAAATAATTAAAATCTTTCAAACTTAATTTAAAAAAAAAATCTGCAACATTTGTTGCTCACTAACATAAATAAATAAATTAAGTCCTAACTTCCCAAATTTCTCCTCTCCTCCTTCCCACTACTCCTCACCCCCCCCTCCCCCCCCCCCCAAAAAAAAAAAATCTTTACTTTTATACAGAAAATTCGATATATATTATCCTCCTATTCCTGAAAAATACTACTTTCCCCCTCCAGCCTAGAGATTTGAATCTTTAAAGCTTTTTAGAAAAACTAATCTGCAAAGTCTGTTGCTTAATAATAATACAATAAAATATATAATCATGTACACTTTAAATTATTTTTCACACAATCAATTGATATCATAGTAGTTGTTCTGAGCGAATATTGTGTTGGCTGGGTTGTCGTCCAGATAGCTCAATTGGAAGAGGACTGGCAATTAAAGCGAAAGGTTATTAAAGTTCACTTTAATTCAAGATGTTCAACCCCTTTGCGATATGAGTCCTTTGCTTAATTTTTAATCTTTTACCACCGGTTTTTCAAAACAGAAATTTTTTTATAATTGAATCAATCGTAAAAATGCTCTGATTAAATAAGGTAAACTTTACAATTAAAAATAAGTGGTGAGAATAATGAAATATTCTGAACACCTTAATTGGCAAGTATACCGGTTGCTCGACCCCAAGGGGTCAAAGATGCTTTTTTGCTATTAATACCTATAGGATTTACAATATACAAAAATCTTAACCACTTCTGAGGTAAATAAAGTAAGTGGAAAAAAATCAAGGTGGCAATACTTTGATTGATGAATTGTAAGCTGAGTAATTTGTGCCACAGAATGAAAAAGTTATAAAGTTGTAATAATGCCTTCTTCAGAGCACTCACAGATACTAAAGCTTTAGGGTTTTCGATGAGTGAATTACATATGAAGATAAATACGATAGATCTTTATAACACACACCTTGGGATGAGACTTTCTGCGTATTACAGAATTTTGCATTACATAGATTCATATTTCATTCATCATTAAATTTACTTTGTAAACGTGCTTTAAATTACATTCCTTGGGACCAGAAATAGTGAAAATTATAAAATTTTACATAATAGTATAGGTACAGATTCGCAATATCTGGAAGGAGAAAGTGGATCCTAAACCTTAAAAATCGAGTGGTCACATTTTGAAACAGACATATAAAAAGAATTTAGTGTTTATGGGGGGGGGGGGGGGAGGGACTAAATTCAAAGTGGAAAATAATTTATTTGATATATACATATGTCTATGTACAAGAAAACACAGACTAATTACATCAAACGAGTATTTTTAATTTAATCACAAAATTTTAAACCATTAATATTTAAAGCCAATTTTAAACCTATCCCATATACATGCGTGTGTTTATTCGTGTATATTAGAATTTTCACAAAATATTAGCTCCCTAGAGTTCATTCTTAGTGAAGGAACTGGGTTTATCTCTAATCTTGATTTAAGTTTTGTTGCTGAATTTAGTACTTAACATCGAAATCTACCTCCGCCTGTAGGCCAGAGCAGGCAGGTATTTTTTTTTCATCTGGTAACTATTTTGTCAATATTTACATTAGTATAGTATAGTGGGAATCAAAAGTTGAAACAATAGTGTCTTTTACTAATACTAGGTACGGTTACAGAGAGATTTTGGATTTCTTGATACATAAGAAAAATGGTTCACAGAAAAAAAGATCCAATGTGGCTTTATTTTACATCAAAAATACTATTTTTGGAAAAGGTATAATAGCAATATGCAGATAGTGTAGTGATAAAATGATGGAGAATTATGACAAGAATGTAAAACACAAAGAAACTTGCAGCCTATGTGATAAAGAAAACATTCGTGAATTTGAATCAACAATGGAATACACATATACATTTAAAATTCTTTGTTGCATTTATTATGTGTGTATATGAGGACATCAGAAGTCAAGGGGTACAAGCGAAAAAATTTCGATTTGGAGTAAATTCAGTTCAAAGATAATCGATGTTAAAGTTGAACATCACTAATAATTGACTGAATTGAAATAGGAAACTTCTGCTTGATTCACGTTATGGTCTTTGAACTTTTATTTCGAAAAGTGTGAAAAAAGTAGAGTGCAATTTTCTTTAAATTTATAATTAATCAATATTGATCATTATTCGGCAAAAGTGGTTGATCTCTAAAACACAACACATAATTAGAAAATCACATATTTCTTCACCTGAAAATGAAAAAGCATATTTCCAGGTCGTCTGTGCGCATAGTTCAATTTTTTTCAATTTTGTCACTTATACCCCTTGGCTTCTGGAGTCCTCATATTATATATATATTTTGGAATGAAAAATAAATAAGTTTAGATTAACTGGAAATTTATACACAGAAAATGCATAGATATATGTAGAACAATTTAAATTTAATAGTAGAATAATAAAAGTTTAAGCTTTAAGTGAATCTTTTAAATTAGTTTGCAATAATTTTTAATTTTTATTTAAAATATCTTGAATTCTTATCTAGGAAATGTAACGAAATTAATAGAAATGTGTAAATCTATACTGAAAAAATAAATAAATAGATGCTTGTACATAAATAAATACACAAATAATATTAATAAAAAAATCTGATTTTTTTTTTTTCTTTTTAAAGTCATGATTTTTAAACAACCTGGTTCCCTGACGTTTTCAGAATAATGAAACCGGGTGAGGAGGTGATAGAAAAAAAAAAAAAATATGAGATTAAATTTTCAGATCGACCTCATGGACGTACGATTTTGACTGGTTTTTCAGAGTAGGTGGCACAATAGTAGGGACAGTAAGATACTATTGGTAAAAATATAAGATACTTTTTTTAGATATTGAATACAGAATTTAGACAGTTTACGTGGAGGTATTTTTTAAACAAGCTTTTCTTTTAAAAAGAGAGTATCATGGATGCATAAAAAATAATTACATTATTTTTTTAATGGTTTTTTTTTTTTTTTTTTTTTTTTTTTTTTTTTTTTTTTTTTTCACAGTAAAAACGGTAGAAGAAATGCAGTAAAAGATAAAGTATGGAATAACAGTTTTAGAATTTAAACATGAATACTTAATTTTGTTAATTTACCATTATGAAATACCTTTTAAATTAAATTTATCTTACAATTTCATATAACGATGTTAACCAAGTTCTAAAGGAAGATGGCATGATATAGATTTTCTACATATTACTGCCGTTTTGAAAATGCTAGTGTATCGTCAAATTAAAACAACTATGCTCATACGAAAACCTAAAGTTTTCTGTTATTTTTAATGTATAGTTTATATTGTAACAACTTATAAGTTAATATATATATAGGTATTAATGTAAGAGTCATTTATAGGACATTTTATCCTCTTTTCATGGAATGACCCTAAGTAAGGGTGCCCGCCATTTAAGAGTCAATGTTATGGAGGTTTTACTATATATATATATATATATATATATGATGTGCGGGTATCATAACAGTTGATAAAACAATATGTATTTTCACTCTAATATTACATTATTAGTTACATTTCTGTTATTCCTTTGAATTGCAACACCTTAAAATAAATCTAAGCAAGTACAAGCAATGTACAAGCAAATGTAATGCGTAGTAATATATGTTTTTCCCATTTGTTTACATAAAATGGTTTATATGGTTAGTTGTAAAAATCTGATGTCATAATAGGCAAGTGTGATATAAAGAAATGGGACTTTTAAAAACTCCACAAAATTTGTTTGACGTAAGTAATGAATGACATAATTTTTTTTTTATTTCATTATTATATCATTCAGCATATCATTATTTTTAGCATAGCCAATGCAATCATTACATACATAATATAGTATAAAAGAAAAATATTCACACAAGTTTGCAGCATTTAAGCAATTGATAAATCTTGAATACGTATGAGAGTGCAGTTAGACATAAATGCCTTTCTTTCTTTGTTTTTTCTTTTTTTACTTTAGCATCATAAAACTGAAATTAACATTTTATGAGTTCAGAATTTAAAAATATATATATATATCTATTTTGATTGTTTTAGTAAAGAAATGAAATAATAAACTATATAACTTTTTAAGGTTATTGTTCTTAAAACACTTTTTTCTTGATCGACAACACAGAAGTTTCTAATTTCTAAAGATAAATGGACAAAACTTGACAGGTTGGATTACTGAAAAGATTTAATGCCGAATAACATTTTTTCATTTTTTGACAAATTAATTTACTACAAATTGAGTTATAAGCGATTTCTACCTCAAGGCTATATTTACGTGCGAAAAATCTTTTTAAAATATCTTTTAACTTTTAAAGCATTTTCTGAGTTCTTCAATATCATAGTGTCTGAATAAGAACACTTGCATTACATTTAACATTCATATAAAATTAAAAATGACTTCTTGTATGTGCCAAAAAACAGCCACTTTGGATTTAGGCACAGAGAAATATTTCACATAACGTAAATTTATCAGATATAAAAGAAAAAAAAAATAATAATTTGAACATTTTTTTCAGATGATAAACCAACCCCAAGTTATGTGTACATGTTTGAATCTCTCTTTTTTTATACTCATAAACTTCAAAATGAAACTTTTTTTTTTTTACTTAACTGTTTTTGTATAAGAAGACGTAAATTTTAATTATATAAGAAACTAATTTTGAATTACATTTGAATGCGCAATTATATCTTAAATTTTAAACAAAGTATTATTGTGTTTAAAATGTTATAATTATTTAAGGCTGTTCTCAAATCCAAAAGGGCAACTTTATGACGTAAGTTTTAATTCATTTTTATTCGGAAATGCATGAAAGTAGCAGGTGTTGTTCAGAAATGATGTCATCGAACTGTTTTTCCCTTTTTTGGCAAACGCAATAGCTCTTTCAGAAAATAGTGTCAAAGTGGACGTTTTGAACCGAATTTCCGCGCGAAAGAATAAACACTCAAGGAAAGGTGAAAAACGTCTTTGTCACGTGATCAAAATCGCTTATAACTCAATGGGTAATTTATTTATCAAAAAATGGAAAACACAGTTCGATTCCAAATCGTTTGTAATGTCAGGCCTTCCAATTTTATATTTTTCCGTTAAAAAATGAATTTGTAAATGTGTCAAAATGTTTTGCGCTTGTTGAGCAGAGTAATTGAGAACAGCCTTAAATCACGATTTTTTTATTTTAACGAAATAAATCACGATTATTTTTTTATAGATTAATTTTAATTTTTTGCTCACATTTTTACACAGAATGATATTAAAAACAACATTTAAAAACTGTTATTAATACATTTATTTTTCAAAGAATGGTATTCTGAATTTAATTATACATATTGATATGGAACATTAAAAGCCAAAAAACTGATAATGAATTTAGCATATAATAAAATAAATTAGTATAACTGGAAACATATTATGTTGTTTAATATTGTTATAAAAAATTGCATTTTAAATTTAAGAATTTCACTGTTCAATTTTCCACGTCAGTACATTATCTTATGTATATAACATTTATACTTGAAAATTTGCATCCATAAATATTTATATCGCTTTCCAGGAATTTTAAATCTATAAATTATCTTTTATTTTCAGATATTTTTTTAAAATCGAAACCATAATATATTTAGTCTCTGTGAAAAAATACTTTTCATTGGTGTATTTATTTGTATCGTAGATATTCACATAACTTGGTACACACAAGTATTAGTTACTTTTTTAAAAATCTTTGACATTGTTTTGTCAGCTTAAACTATTAACACATCGTTTTTTATAATAAGAAATAAAAGGATTATAAACGCATATTAACATTTGAATTAAAATAAAATGTATTCAATGGAATATTAGTTTTTTAAATAAAAAAGCATATAAATTTGTTAAAATTCGATCTGCTACAGATTTTTTTTTCTTCTTCATTGAGTGAATAACATTTTATTTATTTATCCATCTGAATGGGTCTATTGTGCTAGAAATACCGGACCTATAGTTCGAAGAAATACTGCGATAAGATAAAGAATGTATTTAAAACCCGTTTTCCACTCATTCTGTCCTTGTATGCTCGACTCTAATAGTTAGCGGAAATATAGTCTGGTCAGTAATCAGTCACCGGTCATTAACAAAAGCAGCAAAAAGAAATAGAATTTTCCACAGATGTCTTGCCTTGCGGCGGCGTGTAAGGGGGAAAAAAAGTATTTCCAAGTGATTAGAGAAACAGCTTGAAGTTATGAATCTTGTATTAAATGCGTTTTTAAATATATTATAGTTAATAACAAACAAATATAGATAATAACAACAAATTTAAATATGTTATAGAGAATAATCAAATAATCATTAATAATAATAAACACACACACACATATATATTATGCGGTGTTTATGTATTCATATTATTGGTCACTTTCATTATCCTTCAATGGTATTTTTGTACAGAAAATTTAATATATATATATATATATATATATATATATATATATATATATATATATATATATATATATATATATATACCGTATTTTATGGAAGAAACGCCGCGGCGTTTACGAGTTTAAAAGTTAATTTTTTTCCAAGTGCGGCATTTACGCCATGTGCGGCGTTTACGATTTTTTATAAATACCAACTGAGTTTCCTTAATTAAAAAATTCATAAAAACATTTAAAATCGGATTTAAATATTTTAAATGAAACTGAGACATCTTAAGATACTAAAAACGAGGCATCCTACATTGCTCAGAAAACTTTGATTAAAGTTGGGTCAATGTGACGCTGTCGACAAAAGTAGTGTTCCGATGGATGCGTCGTTTACAACGGGTGCGGCGATTACGATATTTTAAAGCTTATTCAGGCCATTTTGAGGAGTGCGGCGTTTACGACGGGTGCGGCGTTTCTTCCATAAAATACGGTATATATATATATATATATATTAGATGTATCGTATTTTCAGTAAAAGAGTTGAGAAAAAAAGATTATCTTAACGGAATATACGCATGGAAACTATTAATTCATTTACCATTTCTTATTTATGTAAGCACCAACTAGATCGGCTGTATTATGAATTAATCCACAATAGTTTATCCAAATAGTGCATTCAGCTTTCATTAAAGAATATTACCTTTAAGATTTTTCAAATGTTTAATCTAATGCTGGAGAATGGAACCTAGAAAACATATCCCATTATTTTGTTTGTTATTGTTGTTTATTCATATAAGTTTAATGTATATAGAAATTCTGGATAGATAAGAGAAATTTTTTAACTCCACAATAAACACTCTGGACTGGCATTTAACCCGGAATTTCTAGATGTTTTTTAAAGAGAATTAAAGTTACCCACTATTTAAGAAAGCTTTATGACGCATTCCCGAATTCGGTTTTGTATGTAAACGCATGCGATTGGTAGCTGCTCTTTTTCAGAAACTAGGAAATCTGATATTTGTTTTTTCCATTTTTCGATAAAAGCAGGGGATTATTCAGAAAAGGCTGTTAAAGTTAGCACTTTGAACTAAATTTTCAGACAAGGCAGCCAAATGTCGTTATGGGATAAAAATCGTTTAACTCGAGGTGTTTTTTATTTATCGGAAAAAAATGTACAATTCCATATCGCTTCAATAACCATGCCCGCAAGTATCATGCTTTTATGTTTAAACATAAGTCAGAAAGTTTCTCGTTATTAAGCGGATTTTTTTTTAATAGGCTTAAATGTTTAGAAAGCATGTTTTAGTATACTAAGGGGGCTTTGCCCTCTACTATCATCTACGAGCTACGCTTGCCTACCCCACTGAGACACCGCAAACTCTAGAAACACGCTAATTTGATCGGCTGTAAAAAGATTGCAGAAACTGAACTATAATTTAAAAAATCACTGGCGATCTCCTTGTAAATAGATTTCCATTCACTTCTTTTTGATTGCGGAATTTTAAGGCCGGATCAGCTGCTGTTAAACAACTACTGGCTGTTTTCATGTTTGATTAAATAAGATGAGTTAAACATTTGAAAAAAAAAAAGGGGGGGGGGCTAATATAAAATGAACTGTGTAAACAGAGTCTTATCCTCCAGGTATTTTTCTAACAACGATATAAGAAAATTGTTTTAAATAAGACATTTTAAATGTATCGCTTTATATCTGATATAATTTTCACAAAATATTTCTTTCTCATTTTAATATTCACGTGAAAATACTTTTGTTGTTAGAAAAAAAATATTTGCGCTTTCTTAAAATTCACAACAATAGTTTAAAATATTATCTCCAAATATGAATTAAATGTCTCGTGTAAAAATATTTTTAAATTTAAAGAGTTTTACAATATTATTATTTTGTCATTTTAAATAGGAGATAATTTCCTCCAATTAAGATACGTAAGATAGTTTAATGGATTTATTATCTTAAAATTTTCTTTCTCTTTTAATATTCACATGTACTAAATATAGATTTTATGACGTAATTTTCAATATTTTCCTGCTTTTAATAAATAATCATTTAATTCTAATTTGAAAGTTTTTTTTCCATGTTTATAATAGTCCCATGTAAATATATTTTTGTTTTGAAGGAAATATTATTGTTTGCGCTGTTTTACAATTGGCAATAATTTACAATTGTAACTTTTTCTAAAACATGTAAAAAATATCTCTCAAAAAGCTGCAAATTTGGATTTTAATGAAATAAGCCCTCAAAAAATTAGTAAAAAAAAAAAAAATGCAGTCGGCACACCGGAAACTTCTAATGTAGCATATTCTTAGAAAAAATGATTAAATTCTGATGTATAGTTTTTGCTAATGTAGAAATTCTTTAATAGAACGATTTTGACCAACTTTAATATTAAATATCACTTAAAATAAAATTTTGATTTAAAAACGGTCCTCTTCAGCGTATTTATCAAACATTGCTCTATAATATTAACATTTTCATATTTTTGTGTGCAGCAATTTTTTTAATACTACCAAAGTAAGACCCCATGGCTCGAAAACTTCATTTACTGCGGCGGTGACAGCGTTAGTTACCTTTTTTTTAGAACACAGAGAAACATGACAATAAAAGAATAGGACTGAGAAACATCAGAAAATGTAACACACGAACTTGTCTGCTATTATTTCACACGTACTTTTCATTCATTCTATTTTACACTGAGAAATGGACTTTTATTATAAAGTTTTAAAATAGTTCTTGAACATATATCTATATAATATATATATATATATATATATATATATTTTTTTTTTTTTTTTTTTTTTCTGATGAGGTGGAGGGGCGAGATAAGGTGGGTGCTGTTTATGTTTTTCCTTTTTTTAACATATCATGTATTTATCTTAATACAATGGGTTTTGCCTTCTAAATTTTTGTGTGTACGGAGAGAAGTTTTAAACCCATTAAATGCCCTTCTAAGCTTCTCTTAAAAAAATAAAGCATTAAAAAATATTCTCACTAAAATTCGAAAACTTATTAATCCTGTTCAAAATCTAAATATATTTCTTCTTAATTTTTCATGTTATTGTCTTAATTCTGCTTCATCCAGACCCCATATTGGTGTAAAATTCCAGTTAAGGAAAGTTTCTACAATGTAAAATTACCCTTTGTTCATCGTTACTCTTCCCCCCCCCCCCCTCTCGCTTATTTCTTTTCTTTTTCTATCGCTGTAGATACTGATATTTTATCTCCCTCCCCTCAAAGTCCACTCTTAACCCCTTGGGGACGAGCGACCGGTATTCGTGCTGCGTAAGGTGCTCAGAATCAGTGATTATTCTCACCAGAAAATTTTTATTGTAAATTGTGCCTTACTTAATCCGCGCATTTTCCCGATTCAATGAGGCAAAAATTTGTGTTTTTAAAAACTGGTGATAAAAGATTAAAAATTTAGTAAAAGACGCTCGTCCCTATAGGGTTAATAAAAATATTGGAGTTATTAAATGGAGTTTTTCTTTTGCTTACTATAACATACCTATATTTATATCTAAAACTTTCGCGCTTTTCATGGCTGGAATGACTAAAAACCTGGATTCCACTTACTTATATTTAAAAAGGTTGTACACAAATTCTGTGTCAAATACTGCAAAGACTACTAAGGGGAAAAAATGAAGGCAAATTGCTTGCTCTCTCTTTTCTACGCCTATGCAATGATTCCCAAGCGATCTGAGAGAAAATTTTGTTCTTTTTCTTTGAAGAAAGTCAAAATTCGACTAACTTACATTATTTTTTTTTTGTTTGTTTGTTTGAAACATTTTTTCGTGGAAATTTATCGAAACATAGTGGTTAAATTAAATCAAACAAGTTCAAATAATCTTATATTTAGAACGTCAGATTATTTAATTTGAATTTCTTTTAATATTTAGGGTTCCGTACTTAAAAAGTAAAAACGGAACCATTATAAGATCACTCCTGTGTCTGTCTGTCCGTCTGTCACAGCCAATTTACTCGTAAACTATGGAACGTGGAAAGTTCAAATTGGGGGAAGTAAAGTAATAAAGACTATTGACCCACATATTTACAGATTATAAAATATTTACAAATATTTTTAGAAAAATGTAGATGAGCTAATGAAGTTGCTTGGGAAAAAAACATCTTTTCTTTACATGTCGTGTGGGATATCGCGTGAAAGCTTTCGTAACGCTGAACTCAAAAATATATTTCTTTTAATTTTAGGTATTATATTTGCAGAGATATCGTCGAGAATGTAGTTCAAAAATATGCCCCCCCCCCCATCTATTTCCGAATCTACTGAAATTAAAATTATGAAAAAAATAAAGGTAGTAGACGTTAACTTAAACCTTGCAGGAAAATTATAGCGATTACCCTAGGTCACATAGTTTTTGAGAAAAGCGCATTTTTTCGTTAGACACAAATTTCGATTTGCGGGCATTCAGCAAAAGTGTCGATAAGCGCTTCCGGTACCTATCGTACCAGAAGTATAATAGCATTGTTGATAATGATTTTTGAAAAAAATAATCGTCGGTAATTAGCCGAGATGTTAACCCTTAAAGTCACGGGCGGTTTGGACACATATAATGACAGGGGCGGCGTACTCTATGTACCATCGATTTTAAATCCTAGATAACAACTTTTAATGATAAATCTGTGTAATTCAATGCCCAGTAGCAGTATAAAAGCAATAAACTTCAAATTGTTAAAAGCAGATTAATTTAATTAGAATTAATCACATAAATACTATGCGATTCTATGGACTAGTTCGCATTGAGTAGGCCTCTCAATGCGCATCCCAGGTCTTTAAAAGTTAATTAAAACATATCTGAAAAAACGCTGCACGGACCAAGGTGGCGTTGCTACTTTGCGACTTCCTTTCGAAGCGCGCTTAACAAAATTCCAAGTTTAAACTTTGGACAAGGGTTTTGTTTTAGTTAAACTGTAAAAAGTAAAGATTATTACGACGCTAAATTTAGTTTAACCGAAAAATCCATTTAATCATTACTTCATATAATTAAATGAAGTTTAAATATGCACTAAATTTACTGTCAGTACCAAATTAAGTTCATCATAAACAGATAAGATAAGATTTAAATAAGAGTTATACACAATAGCAATGTTTAACATTATTTAGGCTTTATATCTCTATAAACTTTTATGGTATACACATTTATACTTTTTCTAGTATATATACAGCTATACCAAACCCTACGCTGTGCAGTTTTTTACAAAGTCTTATTTTTCCTTCAGTAACGATTTTTTTTAATAATACAGTTAATAATTCATATATTTGTTGTACGGAACCCTCTGAGAGCAAACAATACTCGTACTTGACCGTTTATTTCTCTTTAGTTTTTGTTAGAAACAAACCATTCACTGTTATATATTTTGCAGCATTCTGGCAGGTGATTCGACCGTTTTTTGAAAAAACGGTTTCATAACCATAATTTAACTATATTCTGACCATAAAATGGCCAATAATATGGTCAGAATAGTGTTAAAATCACGGTTGTGTAACCGTTTTCGGTAAAAAACGATCAAATGACCTGCCAGAATGCTGGAAATTTTTAATGGTGTCCTTAAAAAAAAAAAAAAAAATATTTTTTACAGATTTTTAATTTACAGATACAATATTTATTATTAAATTACAAGTGCACCACATGAACCTTTCGCACTGTAATATTTAGGATTATTTGTGTAAAAATTTTTTCATTGATTTTTAATCAAAAAAGCGGATATGAACCGATATGTGAAAATACGATATAAAAATCCTCTTTAAACACTTCGAACGGTACCTTATTCATCGTCGCACGTTTTGTATGTGCATAAAAATGGAATGTTCGCATTCGAAATACTATATAGTGACTGTGTATTATTAAATTCTAAGCTTTATGTAAGCTAATATAATCTTACATATTATGTTCGAATATTTCGCAACTTAAACAAACTTTAAAGGAAAAATAATAATGAAAAATTTCAATTGCAAAGTACCTTTAATAATTTAAAATTTTCACAATTATTCTACCTGGATTTTTATCTTAGGCTTAAAGTTTTCTGTAATTTTCTGTGCTAACTAGTTTTTATTTATTTTTTTTTTCGATAAATGGGGCAGACATAGGTTCTGATTAAATGGTTTTTATATAGCCGAGAATTTTTCATTATTTTTAGTTTCATTATCTTCTTAATAAATAAGATTTTTTTATTTCTAAAATCATTGTTTATTCAACATTTGCTTTATTAATGTAATTAAGATATACTAACTACAATAAAGAAATTAACTACGACATTAAGATTTCATACAATTATTATGTAGTCCCTATTTAGTTATTTAATTTTTTGCACACTTAAATTATTCAAATTAATCTTTAAATATAGTAAGTAAATTTTTATTTAAAAAAAATTAATTTAACAAAGATATGAAAAGCATATCCGGTAGTTTTCACGACAATTTTCAAATATGTAGATTTTCTTCTATTGAAAATGTACTTAAATGGGGAAAAATAATCGATATTGAAATACTGTAAACCGAAGAAACTAATGCACACAGAAGTTACCTTGATTGAAATTCAGCCGCTTTAATGAGTAACCAGTAAGAAACACTCTGAACTGTCCTACACTTCATTTTGAGTAACTAAAGTTGTTAAAGTACCAACGTACTGAATAACCAATTTAAATTTGACGAACATTTACAAGTTACTAAATTGTATTAAGAAATCTTCACGGTGCAGCGCTATTGAAATAATGACTAGGACAGTTATAACATTTCATAATAACATAACATTAATTTAAATAATTTATTTTTCTCTTGTTAAACAATTTACTATATCTAAAAATATTTAAACTTATAATGACAATGAAAATCGTTTAAATAAAATAATAAAAACTGAAATTTACCCGGAATCACGTTTGCGTGATTGGAGTCACACACAAAAAAATATATATGGTTAAAAAAGGATTATTTGTGATAATTTCTTTCATTAATTTTTAATCAAAGAGACTATCTATGAAACTACATGTGAACGTGCGATATGAAAAGTTTATTTAAACCCTTCAAATGATAACTCATTCATCAATACTGTGTGTTTTGTGTGCGCATAAAAGTAGAATGTCTGCATTGGAAATACTATGTAGTGACTGCGTATCATTAAACTCTAATTTTTGCGTTACCTAATATAAGTTTACAAATTCTGTTCGATTATTTCACAGCTGAAATTTTTTAAAAAAAATAAAAATAAAAATAAAAATGACAAATTAAGGTTGCAAAATACCTTTAATAAATTAAAGTTTTCACATTTATCCTACCTGGATTTTTTCGGTAGAAATAAAGTTTTGTGTAATTTCCTGTGGTAACAAGTTTTATTTATTTATTTATTTTCTTTCAAGGAAAGAGGCTAACGATTAAGTGATTTTTAGATAGCCGGAGAAATTTTCATATATTTAGTTTCTTCTTAGTAATATATTAAAATTTTATTTCTAATACCTTCCTTTATTAAACATTTGTTTTATCAACTTAATTAAGATTTACCCACTACATTAAAGTAACTAAACTAACTACAGCATTAAAATTTCATACTGCTATTATATAACCTAAATATATATATATATATATATATATATATATATATTGTCATATATAAAAAGATTTAAGTTAATTTTTAAATACGTGTATAGCATGTAAAGTTTTACTTAAAAAAAGTTTAACAAAAGGTATGAAATGCATATCCGGCAGTTTTCACAACGACTTACAAATGTATAGATTTTCGTCTATTGAAAAATTACTTAAATGGTGAAAAAGAATCAATGTTACAATGCTGCAAACCGAAGAAACCAATACACACAGAATTTGCCTTGATTAGAACTTAGCCGCTTTAATGAGTAACCACTAAGAAACACTCTGAACTGTCCTACCCTTCATTTTGAGTAACTAAAGTTGTTAATGTACTAACGTACTTAATAACCAATTTAGATTTGAAGAACTTTTTCAAGTTACTAAATGGTATTAGGAAATCTTCACGGTGCAGCTCTGTTCAAATTATGACTAGAACAGTGATAACATTTAGTAATAACATAACATTAAGTTAAATAATTTATTTTTGTCTTGTTAAACAATTTACTATATCTAAAGATATTTAAACTTATAATGACAATGAAAGTTGTTTAAATAGAACAATAAAAAATGAAATTTACCCGGAATCATGTTTGCGTTATTGGAATCACACACACAAAATAGATATGGTTAAAAAAGGATTATTTGAGAAAATTTCTTTCATTAATTTTTAATCAAAGAGGTTTATATGAAATTATATGTGAAAGTGCGGTATGAAAACTATAGTTAAACCCTTCGAATGATACCTCATTCGTCAATAGTGTGTGTTTTGTGTGTGCATAAAAATAGAATGTCTGGATTGGAAATACTATGTAGTGACGTGTATCATTAAAATCTAATCTTTGCGTTAACTAATATAAGTGTACAAATTCTGTTCGAATATTTCACAGTTGAAAAAAAATAAATAAATAAAAATAAAAATAACAAATTAAGGTTGCAAAATACCTTTAATAAATTAAAATTTTCACATTTATCCTGCCCTGATTTTTTTCGGTAGAAATAAAGTTTTATGTAATTTCCTGTGGTAACAGGTTCTTTTTATTTATTTATTTTCTTTCAAGGAAGGGGGCTAACGAAGGTGCTTATTAAGTGATTTTTAGATAGCCGGAGAAATTTTCATATATTTAGTTTCTTCTTAGTATACATATTAAAATTTTATTTCTAAAATCTTCCCTTATTAAGCCATTGTTTTATCAACTTAATTAAGATTTACGAACTACAATAAAGTAACTAAACAAACTACAGCTTAATATTTCATACTGCTGCTACACAACCTAAATATATATACATTTTTTTTTTCATACATAAAAAAATTTAAGTTAATTTTTAAATACGTGTATAGCATGTAAAGTTTTACTTAAAAAAAAGTTTAACAAAAGGTATGAAATGCATATCCGGCAGTTTTCACAACGACTTAGAAATATATAGATGAAAAATTACTTAAATGGAGAAAAAGAATCAATGTTACAATACTGCAAACCGAAGAAACCAATACACACAGAATTTGCCTTGATTGGAACTTAGCCGCTTTAATGAGTAACTACTAAGAAACACTCTGAACTGTCCTACACTTCATTTTGAGTAACTAAAGTTGTTAAAGTACCAACGTACTGAATAACCAATTTAAATTTGATGAACCTTTACAAGTTAATAAATTGTATTAAGAAATCTTCACGGAGCAGCGCTATTGAAATTATGACTAGGAGAGTTATAACATTTCATAATAACATAACATTAATTTAAATAATTTATTTTTGTCTTGTTAAACAATTTACTATATCTACAAATATTTAAACTTATAATGACAATGGAAATCGTTTAAATAGAATAATAAAAAATGAAATTTACCCGGAATCACGTTTGCGTGATTGGAGTCACACACAAAAAAATATATATGGTTAAAAAAGGATTATTTGTGATAATTTCTTTCATTAATTTTTAATCAAAGAGGTTGATATGAAACTACATGTGAACGTGCGATATGAAAACTGTATTTAAACCTTTCAAATGATAACTCATTCATCAATACTATGTGTTTTGTGTGCGCATAAAAATAGAATGTCTGCATTTGAAATACTATGTAGTGACTACGTATCATTAAATTCTAATCTTTGCGTTACCTAATATAAGTTTACAAATTATGTTTGATTATTTCACAGCTGAATTTTTTTTTTAAAAATAAAAATAAAAATGACAAATTAAGGTTGCAAAATACCTTTAATAAATTAAAGTTTTCACATTTATCCTACCTGGGTTTTTTCGGTAGAAATAAAGTTTTGTGTAATTTCCTGTGGTAACAAGTTTTATTTATTTATTTTCTTTCAAGAAAGGAGGCTAACGATTAAGTGATTTTTAGATAGCCGGAGAAATTTTCATATATTTAGTTTCTCTTAGTAATATATTAAAATTTTATTTCTAATATCTTACTTTATTAAGCCTTTGTTTTATCAACTTAATTCAGATTTACCAACTACAATAAAGTAACTAAACTAACTACAGCATTAAGATTTCATACTGCTATTACATAACCTAAATATATATAATTTTTTTTTGCATATATAAAAAGATTTAAGTTAATTTTTAAATACATGTATAGCATGCAAAGTTTTACTTAAAAAAAAGTTTAACAAAAGGTATGAAATGCATATCCGGCAGTTTTCACAACGACTTACAAATGTATAGATTTTCGTCTATTGAAAAATTATTTAAATTGTGACAAAGAATCAATGTTACAATGCTGCAAACCTAAGAAACCAATACACACAGAATTTGCCTTGATTGGAACTTAGCCGCTTTAATGAGTAACCACTAAGAAATACTCTGAACTGTCCTACCCTTCATTTTGAGTAACTAAAGTTGTTAAAGTACCAACGTACTTAATAACCAATTTAGATTTGAAGAACTTTTTCAAGTTACTAAATGGTATTAGGAAATCTTCACGGTGCAGCTCTGTTCAAATTATGACTAGGACAGTAATAACATTTAGTAATAACATAACATTAAGTTAAATAATTTATTTTTGTCTTGTTAAAGAATTTACTGTACCTAAAAATATTTAAACTTATAATGACAATGAAAATTGTTTAAATAGAACAATAAAAAATGAAATTTACAAGGAGTCATGTTTGCGTGATTAGAATCACACACACAAAATATATATAGTTAAAAAAGTATTATTTGTGATAATTTCTTTCATTAATTTTTAATCAAAGAGGTTTATATGAAATTATATGTGAACGTGCGTTATGAAAACTGTAGTTAAACCCTTAGAATGATACCTCATTCATCAATAGTGTGTGTTTTGTGTGTGCATAAAAATAGAATGTCTGCATTGGAAATACTATGTAGTGACTGTGTATCATTAAACTCTAATCTTTGCGTTAACTAATATAAGTTTACAAATTCTATTCGAATATTTCACAGTTGATTTTTTTTAAATTAAAATAAAAATGACAAATTAAGGTTGCAAAATACCTTTAATAAATTAAAATTTTCACATTTATCCTGCCTGGATTTTTTCGGTAGAAATAAAGTTTTGTGTAATTTCCTGTGGTAACAAGTTCTTTTTATTTATTTATTATCTTTCAAAGAAAGGCGCTAACGAAGGTGCTTATTAAGTGATTTTTAGATAGCTGGAGAAATTTTCATATATTTAGTTTCTTCTTAGTATACAGATTAAAATTTTATTTCTAAAATCTTCCTTTATTAAGCCTTTGTTTTATCAACTTAATTAAGGTTTACCAACTACAATAAAGTAAGTAAACTAACTACAGCATTAAGATTTCATACTGCTATTACATAACCTATATATATATATATATATATATAATTTTTTTTTGCATATATAAAAAAAAATTAAGTTAATTTTTAAATACGTGTATAGCATGTAAAGTTTTACTTAAAAAAAGTTTAACAAAATGTATGAAATGCATATCCGGCAGTTTTCACAACGACATACAAATGTAAAGATTTTCGTCTATTGAAAAATTGCTTAAATGGGGAAAAAGAATCAATGTTACAACGCTGCAAACCGAAGAAACCAATACACACAGAATTTGCCTTGATTGGAATTTAGCCGCTTTAATGAGTAACCACTAAGAAACACTCTGAACTGTCCTACTCTTCATTTTGAGTAGCTAAAGTTGTTATAGTACCAACGTACTGAATAACCAGTTTAAATTTGATGAACCTTTACAGTTTTCTAAACTGAATTAGGAAAACTTCACGGTGCAGCACTGCGCTAATTATGACTGGCCTAGTCGTAACATTTAATAACATACTATTAATTTAAATTAATTTAACTGTAATTATTTAAATCATTAACTATATATCAAAATATTTAAACCTGTAATGATAATGAAAAATGTTAAAAACAACAATAAAATATTAAAAATACCTGGAATCATGTTTGTGTGATTAGAGTAATACAAAAAAAGTTATATGATTCGAAAAGGATTATTTGTGTTACGTTTTTTCATTAATTTTTAATTAAACGGGCTGATACGAAGCGATTTGTGAATTACGATATGAAAAATCTGTTTAAACCCTTCGAATGATACCTCATTCATCTTTGTGTGTTTTGTATGTGCATAGAAATGGAATGTTCTCTTTCGAAATTAATTAAAAAAATTATATCATTTAAAAACAATGTGCGACTCCTGTTTAATTGTCTACATAAGTTTAAATAATCCCTTTTTTTTACGTTTCCGTGGCCATATATCTAAAAACGCCAAAAAATAAATATTATATATATTTATATTAATTCATCATGAAATTCCAGTTATCTATGAAACGTAAATCACAGCGGTATTTTTTTTAACAGTCAGAGCCTGGTCTGATTTTTAAGATAGGCGGTGAATACTTAAAAAAAAGGTGATTTTTAAAAGAACGAATTGCACTCTGAATGATTTAATAATCATCTACATAAAATGTATGACATATATGAAAGAATGACTATTTTTAAAACTGAGGACATTGTTTTCTGCTAAATTAAAATACCAAAATTTCGTCCTATAGAGAAAATTGAGGAAAGTTACAGAAAACTGAGATTGGTAAGCAGCCAAAGACATTTAAAAAAAAAAAAAATCTCATAAATTATGTAATCGGTATAACGGAATCAGGCAAGCAAAAAAGCATATCGAATATAAATAATTTTATTAAATTAATGTGTCTCTATATAAAATATTTATGTATTTATAAGTCTATATATATAGTTTTTTATTATTAGATTATATTAGATAAATTGCTGTTCATAACGTGGTTTTTCTAAATTCTGTTGCTTATGCATGGCTTTAGAAGGGAGTTCTTAAGCATTATCATTATACGCCTGACTAGTGACCGGGCATGCAGAGCAGCTATCCGGGCCTCCCCATTTGAGGGGTGCACCAGGGCAGAAATTAGGATTTTCATTAAGAGGATGCTAAATGGTTAAAATTTGCCAACAGTTATCAATATTCTTTTTCACAAAAAACATTTTAAAAGATTTAGGAAGGGAGTTTACTCTCCTTTCCCCACTTGGTTCCTGTAACCCCTACCTCTTCCTCACACAAAAAAAGAATGAGCTACGTCATCAGAAAACTATTTTATTAAAATTGTGTTATAAGAATATAGTAGACAATAATTTTCAAGTGAAATTATTTATTGGGATTTTCCTCTTTAAAGGAGCATGTTAAAACAATTTATGATAACGAATAGAGGAGGGTTGGTTGTCTTTATCCCATTTTATGACTTACACAGATAAGGAAAGGGAAAGTTCGCAAATATTTATATCATAAAACAATCCATCATTTTTTCTACAATTATCCACTTATTTTCCTACTAATATTTTTCTTAAACTTGTGGCGTCTTGTGATGATACCCTGTATACAGATGTGAGCACTTCCTGGTATAAAATTTATATATATATATACTAAAAAAGAAAAATGATGTTTAATCTAGTCACTTAAGCATACTATTCACGAACAATTTCTATGGATAGACAGAATATTGGATCTTCAAAATGATATTTGCCCTGGTCACTACATAGTCTAAGCCCGGCTATGGATTTGCTACAATTTACAAATCTTTTTAGCTTAGTCGAAAAATAAGAATATATATATATACATTTTCCTTTTTAAATATATATTATATAAATATTTCAACGAACGCACCCAATATAAAATTATATTGGGTGCGTTCGTTAATTAAGAAAATTTGTTAAATCTTTTCAAAATAACGACCTTTTGAAAATCTGAATAACAAGCATTAAGGTCACTGAGGGTATACGTTTAGTTCATTACAAATATGAGATGGATTTCATAGATTAAATTAATATCATTTGCAGTTGCTTACTTTGGTGTCAGATACACTAAAATAATTTCATTGGTATTCATTGAATGGTTTGGGTTCGAATCTCACTTGTGCATCATAAATGAATAATGCCTTAGCATCATCATACTTTACATTCTTGTGTCGTCACAACAATCCCCCCCCCACCTCCCCCCCCCCAAAAAAAAATTGAACGAAATTTGGGCATTTAGATTCGAAAATAATGACCATTTGAAAATTTAAATAACACTACAGTTAATGGAGCTATATTTGCAAACCATCATTTATATTATTATATATGACCATCGAATTATATTATTTTAAAATTATTTGATTTCAATAAAAGTCTTTTTCTTTGTTAGGCGAGACATTAAAATTTTTTGATGTCCTTGAACATAGGAAATACCTTATAGCCCGTGGGCATTTTTTAATCTATGATTTCAATATTTTTTAACAATTTTGTTAAAAAAAAGGTAACCTGTTGTTCTGACTCAGAAGTAGAGATCTGCACGGACCTATGCTGGAACGGCAGATTAAAGACAATTTTTAACGGGCAGGCCCGAATTAAAAATTATGGGCCTGGCCCGTTCATATCGGACCTATAAAATGATTAAATGGGCCGACTAACCAGATATAGAAAGTTAAAAGTATCAAACTAAGCCGATAAAATACTAACAATTTTAAATGGACGTGACCGGTGTGAGGATAAGTATAAATGTGCTGCACAATTCGATGGTAGATTGCAATTTCGGTTTCGGTTTCTGCCGAAAATGTAAGCTTTGCCCAAAATTCTTTTTCGGCAAAAATGTTGCCAAAAAGGCAGCTGGACCGACACTCTACCAAAACTATCTGTAGTCCGAAAATATAATTTTTTTCTTCGGAAGTTTGCGACATTACACATTGAGCTGTATCGGCTCAAATGAGACATTCTTTATTTATTTATTACTATGAACTTCACTGTTTACAATTTGCAGTCATTTCTGACTCAAAAGGTAAGTGCAAATTATAAAGCAAGCAATGCATATATGACGCTTTTCCCGTGCTCATTAAAAGCTGCAGACTTAATAGTAATAGAAATTTTTTTGTTTGAAATCGTAGAAGTGTTTCGAGTACACTTTGAGAAAGTTCTATTATAACAGATGATCATTTACAAAAATCATTATAAAAGATAAATCGAAGCATGTAACCAAAAACGTTTTTTAATTAGATGAAATTCGTATAATTGGAATATTATTCTATGTCGTAAATGAATTAATTACATCTTATTTTATATTAAAATAAAAAGTTTTGAATAGATGAGCAGAGAGCCAATTTGAACTACACATATAATTAATTACACGTATTATTAATAAATAATTCTGTATATTTATGTGTACAGAAAACATGTTCAGCGTAGAGATCGATATCGGGCAGTTACATCATGTCTGAAACTGGGTTTAATTTTTTCTGTAGGATCGAGTCAGGCCAGGATCAGGTTTACATTTTTTTTTCTACATAGTACTTTTGCGAGGATGGCCGGTAATAAAATTAAGAGGCTACTTCAGTCATGTGAAAACACCCGTTCTTTAATAATAATCCAATTGGAGAAACATTTTAAGGTATCTCGTTTGCATTTCAATATTTTTAAATGGGTTTTTTTTTTTTTGCATTGGATAGCTAAATGTTCGATCTCTACAAAGGCTGTTCTGCACTTTTTCGATTTTGTTTGCAGGTATTTTTAAGTAGAACAACTTCACTTTTGGAGCTGGCTTCGAAAGTGAAAGCATCCCCATAAAAAAGCCTGAAAACGAAATAGAAAACGTAAAAAACGGCCTTTGTAGAGATCGACCTCAGCTATCCAATTAAAGAAAATCATATCATGTAAAAGTATTTAAATACTAACGAGATATCTTAAAACATTTCTCCTTTGGATTAACCTTAGCGAGTGGGTCATATCGCATGACTAAAGTAGCCTCATCGACAAGCAATTTGTTTTCTAAAAAGAATAGTAGTAATAATCAACTTTTGATAACGGAAATTCGGAAATATATCTTAATAAGTTAGAGAAAAATATTTTTTTTTCTCCTTTTTTTATCATTTTTTTAGCTTCAAAATATAGCATGCTTTTAACAATTTTTTTCTTTAATTTTGAACATATTAATGTTTTTAATGAATCTTTATTCGAATTTAGAGACTAATGAGTCTAAGTGATAATTAATGTTGCTATTCTGTATGCTCTGGCTTCCAAACGTATAATAGTCTAAAATGTATACTATTAAATTTTTCCATAAACATATATTCAGTATACTAGAAAAGAATCTTAATTGTATGTTAAGAAAAATCGGATTTTTTTAATCAAAATTCAGTCTGGTTTGATTTCTTTGACTTTTGCTTTTTTATTGACCGGGCCGGGCCTAATTATTTCTCTTTCTGGTCGGGCGGGGCTCGGGCCAGGATATTGCAGCAGATATTCGGGCCAGATCGTACAGACCTCTACTGGGAAGAAAAGTGATGTTTGAAACTAACAATTTGCTCAATTAATAATAGGTCTAAACACATTTTTTTTCTTGCATTCACTGAATTTTTTAATTTATGTCAGAACTTTATTCCGCGAGAAGATTACGCTGTAAAGCTATGTTAACTAAAATCGTGAATTTAATATTTAAATTTTTATTATATTTAAAAAACTACACAGACAGATATTTTTCTACCAAAAAGTAGTTAAATAGCGAGGAAAAACTTACATAGCAAACCTAAATAACAGGCGGAACGTGGGTTGCCAGCATTGGAATATTGTCGCTTTAGCGAGTAACCGCTAAATAGAGAGGAAAATCTTATATAGCAAACCTGTATTACCGATTAAACCAAACACACAAGGGTTGCCATTATTGGACTATTACCGTTTTACCGAGTAATTGTTAGGAAACTCCCTGGGTTTGAGGCTGCATTTTTACACACCGCCAGGTGGCGTTATACAGATTTTAGATTTTGCATAACACACGGTGTGTATGAATGACTGTGGAATAACGCTTTTCTGAGTAACTTCGAAAAAAGTGGTGCAATGCATAGAGAAATACCTCAGGAACGCCATGGTATGCTTAAACAAATCGAGTAACCGGCAAAAGTTACTCGAATTGAAATTGGTTACTCCTTACGTTGGTGTTTAAACCACTTTAGGTACTCAAAAGGGAGGGTAGGAGAGTGCACACACACACACACACACACACATATATATATATATATATTGTGTATGTCGAAAAAAATGTTTAATTTTGTGTAATTAATGTAAATTTATGTAATTGTAATTTTTGAACTATAAAACACTCTTGAAACAGGCACTTTCGTTGCCAAATTTAAAGCTGTCTGGCATTAACTTTGCAACCGAATTTGTGTCTGGCAAATTAATTATAGGTTTTCTGCTAGCCTAAGTTTAATATCTTGTTATTTTTAAACTTGATAACTTGATTTTGACTATTTTTAAACTTGACTCTGAGTGAGAACTTTCACAGAAATCGTCTTCAACATAATCGTCTTCACAGTCATCTTCTTCACTAAAATTATTACCAACTTCATTTAGAAAATTTTGCAGTTCTTAAGCATAACGCAGATCAGATGGATAAATACATTTATGCGGACATAACTTCAAGCCAGCTGTACTACCTACTGCCGAAAATTGTAACACTGAGATTGAGGTGACGTCTCACGGACCACTCTAGAAGAATGAGATGATATTACACCCAGAGCCAGCTGCCAGAGCATTCTGATAAGAAAGGATCAGGGTAAAGATCAGTATATATTAAGCTAGTGGAAGAATCCATTCAATTGGAGAACGCATGAAATGGGGGTGATGGGAGGAACATGTGTGATATGTGAGACCACGTGTTTCCTGTTACGGGTTAAATTTACTTAAATTTAATGCAATTATAATCAATAATTTGGACTTTTTAATTAAAGGATAAATTGTTTTTAAAGGAATATTAAACGAAACCCTATGTGCAGTCTGTGATCAGTGATCACAGTTACCTACTAACTGATTTATTGTTATTGATTGCAATCAACACTGATTTATTAACTGATATACCAAATATCCATAGATACATTTTCCGCAATCATACTATCTCCAATCCATTTACTCTAAGGGAAAAAATCTATTATAAAGTAGAGTGTTGCGTTTAGAAAGCACGGCAATATATTTCAAGGAAATAACAGAAATTCTCTCTTGACACTTTACCATTTCTATTCGGCAAATGCATGAGCTTTTGCAATTCAAGACAGTATCTTAAACCTGTTGATGTGAAATGTTTTGTATTGTGACAATTTTACAATATTTTACCTTCAGAATGTGTACTTATAATTAAAGTTGAATATTCCATCATGTCCCATTTTGTGCTCTTTATGAAACATGTCACTATAAATAAGAAATCCTTTAAATAACCTACTGGTTTTTGTTATTATACTTAAAATGAATATTAATGTTATTCCGCCCTCCACAACATATTCTTTTATTAATTTTATCCCATTTTTAAGCACGAAAACATATCTGTAATAATTCTATGATAAAAACATAAATACATATATATAGATATTAGAAATATATTGCCGAAGGTCACGAAAAGCTTTTTGAACACACGCAATCGATCAGGAAGAAGGTGTAGATTATTTTTCATGTTACACAGAAGTAAGTGTAAGTAATTATATACCTCGGACAGTTAGTTATGTACGTGACAAGTTGTAGTTTGCTCTTTTTTCTGTTGCAAAATATTAAATTAACACAGATGTATTTTGATGCACACCAAATGCCAATAAGGGAACTAAAGAGATTTGTTGAAAGTAATGATATGTAAATCTCTAAAAGGTTACTCGTTTTTATTGTGGGAGAAATGAAACGAATTTTTTTTCGTCAAGTTCGATGATTATGAAATATGACTTTTTTATGATGGGTTTAAATAATACAAATTGTTGTATAATTAAAAGAAATGAAAATTGTTTGAACAATTTTTAGTTTTCTTCATAAAAGTCATATCATGCATTATATTTTCTTGATTTAGTATATTTTTGAAATACTTGACATATCTTGAATGTCGCGATATTTAAAAGCTAAAATTCTATCTTTTTATGATTTTAATTCCTTATTTGACTTTAATTATATCATAAATATCAGCAACTTTTCCATTATTTCAAATTGCACAAAATATAAATGAATTGTTTTTTGCTAATAATTTTAAAAGGTTTGATTTTTGCTAATAATTGTAAATGAATCTTTTATTAACACTTATTGAATAGTCAGCTTGATTATATAAGTAAAGGTGACATTTAGCTTTCGACTAGAAGGTTATCTTAGACATTTAGAATGTTTAATACACTTTCAGGCTCATGATTTTAAGTCTATTTATGTTACTTTTATCTGGCTATTTTGTGAAACATACACAAACACACGTATACTAATATTATAAAGAGGTGAAGTTTGTTTGTTTGTTTGAAAGGGATAATCTCTAGAACTACCGAACCGATTTCAAAAGTAGTGGTAGCAAATTCATGGTGACAGTCCCTTTTCCAACATAGGCTATATTCTACGTCGATGCCACCGCCTCTAAAGGAGTGCAGAAGCAAACAGCGTTCTAAACGTGCAATTTTTGTTGGAACTGAAGCAGAGAGAAATTTGAAATTTGGCATACTAGTTACTTATAAGATATAATTACTCTATGAAGAGTCGGAAACAAATTCAAAATTTAAAAGATGGGAAAATATTCGAAAAGCGTTTTAAAAACTTTCTAATTTGCGATTTCTAAGCAATTGTTAAATACAGAAACTTCAAGTTTGCCGTTGTATATTATTCGTAATTGGCGTGAATATTTATAAGATAAACATGCTTTCTAAAAACAGTTTCTAAAAAATTCCAATTTTAAACGTCTGTAATGGAGCGAAAAGCTTTCTATAAACTTTCTAAATTACGACTTCTATGGTATCTCGGGAAATACTAAACCGATTTCAAAAGCAATGATGGCAAATTTATATTGACAGTCTCTGCTCCAACATAGCTTTACTTTTTGTCGGTGCCATTACCAAAAGAGGCGTGCAGGAGCGAAAAGCATTCTAAAATTACAATTTTTGAGACACTGAATGTGGTAGAAACTTTAAATTTAGAAAGGTAGTTGCTTATAATATGTAAATGCTATCTAAGAACTGTTTGTAAAAAAAAAAAAAAAAAATCAAAATTAAAAAAGATTAAATGAGGGAAAAGTGTTCTATAATTTTTCTAAATTCTTATTTTTTGGAATTGTTAAAGATAGAAACTTAAAATTTGGTATAATATATACTTATAAGACGTAAATACTCTTTAAGAACAGTTTCTAGAAGATTTGAAATTTAAAGGGTTAAAATGAGAGAAAAGCTTTTTAAAAACTTTCTAAATTACGATTTATCTAAAATCTCAGGAAAAACTAAACCGATTTCAAAATTTATACGGGCATATTCATGTGACAGTCTCTGTTACAACACATGCTTTCTTTTATCTTCGTGACACTACCACCAAAGAGATGCCAGACCGTTAGATTAGAATCTTGGAATATGGCATGATGGTTTGTTTTAAAATTTAAATGAGTGCTAAGAATATTTTCTAAAAAACTCAAAACCTCAAATGAAAATTAATTTGAGCGTAAACGTTTAAAAATACAATCGAAATTACCATTTATTTAGAATTAGTTTAAGTTCTTCCAAGTAATTTAACTATTTTTTCACCTAATGCAGTTTAATACTAAAATTTAGTGAATTTGTGGATTAATTAATATTTTATTCAATTACTCCCTACATTGTAATAAAAATAGGCACACAAATACTGCTTGCATAAGTGAACAATTACGTGAGCAAAGCTGCGGGTTTACACACAAACACACACACACACACACACACACAAATATATATATATATATATGTATATGTATATATATATAAACTCGCGCATAATAATATATAATGTACATTTTTTCTGTTTAAAAATGCAAATATATTTATAATCTTTTGTAAACGCTTTTCTTTTGTGCCTTTCACGTCTCTCACGTGTCTTTTTGTGAAAAAACATTTTCGAAATATATTAAAATAATGTTTTACTTCTGAGGAAAAAGAAAATATTGTTTTGTAAAAACATACACAACTCTCATAATAAATTCTGTTTTGTTAAATAAACATAAATTGTCTTTTAATTTTTTTTTTCTCTGTCAATAGAATATTTTGTTTGCAATTATTTAAGCAAATATTGACATACAAATTTCCTTTACGGAACAAAGAGAAAATTCTTTTCCTTCTAAATAAAAATATTTGTTAAATTTTACCATTTCACGCAGGGAAAAATATGTGTATAGTAAATATAATATATAACAAAAAAAAAAAGAATAATAAGTTAATATTTTGTTTCTAAGACATCTGTCATTAATTTCTATGAATAAAATAACCTTTATTTCAGTTTTAATATTGAAATATTATCTTGAAAATTAAAACATATAGATTGTAAATTCAAATATTGGGAACAGAAAATAAAATATACCTTTCCCATTGCTATATTATTTGATCTCTCTCTTTTTTTTTTTTTTTTTTTTCCTTAGAAATATCAAATTATGTTCTTCAAATTTATATTAATAAAACATTGATCTGTAAATCAGTATGTGAGTGTGTGAGTGAATGGTCTCATGTCAATGGTTGTAAATGAAGAGTCATAACTAGTAAATACACGAATCTACAGTGGCTCCGAAAAGTGTTTGTACACTTACGAACTTCAATGAAATAGCGTCATATTCATTAATTATAATTAATATTTCAGTAAAAAGTATTTTATAATAAGAACTACAACTTATTCTTAACAAAACTACGTACAATATTTTAAATACATTGTAAATCCTAATTTTAAAGAAATCAATAATCCATAAAGAACACAAAAGTTACTCACAAAAGTCTTCGTACACTTTAAAGAAATCTTTACACATTAGAAAATACTGTAATATTTCGTTAAATTAGTACTTAGTATGATATCCTTTAGTATACAAAACAGTTTTTAAACGTCTGGGAGTAGATCTCACTAGTCTTTTTGTAATTTCTGCCTCAATATTCATCGATCATTACTACCTTTATTTCGCTTTTCCTTTTAATGTCGTGTCTTCGTACTCTAACCTCCATTTATTTCCAAATATAGGTTTAAATCTGGCGAATGAGCTGGTGTTTTCAGAATTTGTGGACAATTATAGAAATACCAGAGGCGAATGTTGAGATCCGTGTGCTTAGAATCGTCATGTTAATCAAAAGCAAAGTTGTTTCCAATACCTAAATTTTGATCTGATAATTTTAAAATATTTAAATAAAGTTCATGATTCATTATGCAATCAATAAATACCAAATTACCTAGTCCTGTAGCTGCCATGCAACCACCCACAAGGGCACCTCCACCGGCATGCGTAACTGTTCCAAATAAGTTCTTGGGATCAATTTCTTCATTTTTCCTTCTCGATACAATTACACGCCATCGGGATAAAAAATGTTAAATTTACTTTCATTTGCAAATAACATATTATTCAATTACGATTCAGGTTTATTAATCGTTGATTTTGTCAAGGAAAGCATAAGCTTTCTGTTTTTCTCATTAACAAAAAAGTTTCTACGGGCAGAACGCCCATTTAATAGAGCTGATATCAGCACGGTTTCAGGTGTAATTGAAGTAGGAAATTTTTCATTAAATTCTGTAGTAACTTTTACAGTACTAAAAAGTGGATTTTTTATAATTTTTCTAATTATAAATCTCTGATCACGTTGCATTAACTTTGATGGACAACCCTTTCTTCCATTGTTCTCGATCCAATTTTCTTCTATAAAGCATTTTATCACATACTGCACTTCACATAGTATGGGTTAAATGAACTCGTTCAGCAATATTCCGAACTGATTTATCACTACTATGATAAAAGATTATCAATTTTCAAACGCTGTTAGTCGTTTCTTAGGACTACGAGCCATTTTTAAATAATAAATAGAATATTATGGAGAAAGCAAGCAAAATTTAAAGCCAAAAGGTCTTTTAAATGTCCCCACTATGCAAAATAAAAATAATGTGACAGATGATCATTTTAATTATGAATTTATTCAAAACTGCTTTAGTGTACGAAGACTTTTGTGGCATATTCTTTCTCAGCCTCGTTCCGTGTTCATTTTTATATAAAAATAAAATCATTCGTTAATAAAATTAATGTTGAACGTCATTTAGAATATCATAAAGATGACGAGGAAAATTATAAGACTCTTATTCGAATTCAATTCCAAGGAAATACCATTTTACTATAAATTTCTAAAGTGCACTGTACAACACTTTTGGGAGCCACTGTATATAAAGCCTTAAACGAGAATACGTTGGAAAAAAGTTTCTAAAGTAGACTTACTTTTTTAAGACTTCCCAAGACACTTGTAATGTCTTTATGGCTTCTGTTTGTGTGGTCGCTTGTTCTCGCTCTAACTCTACTAAATTTATTCGGACTTCCCTGTAATTAACATATACTATAATAGCATGATAATCTTTGAAAAGAAAGCATATAGCACATTACATCGTTCACATGGGTAATCAAATTTTATGTTACAATATTATCAATTGGATAAAATCCTTTCAAGTACCATTTTAATGATTTTACATTATATCGAACAGAATGAGAATGATATGCATATATAAAGTGCACTAAAATATCCCTTTACTGCACAAAAGACGTCTCTTACACAATGATAAACAGGGAAAATTATTTTCAGTGTATTTTAATGATGTTATTTAATTTTATATATCATAAATTTAATATGCATTACTTAGGTGCATTATAAGTTGCTTACTAGGGAATATGTTGTTTTTGGCAATTTTGTTCATTTACAGGGACACACAAAATAATTCTGCAACGTTACTGTCTATCATCGATATTTGCTGGAAGTGCATTCTGAAATCCGGTTTACGTTTTTATCTGTCACAAAATATCTACGTAGTACTTTGTATATATAAATTCGTTTGAATATGTGAGGTTACAGAAAGGAATTCGTAAGTATCACAGAATATGGAGCTAATTGCTTAAGAGTATTTTTTAACCACGTTACGAAATTTCATGTGGAACTATAATAAGTATGTTAATAGAATTTTGAGTAATACAAAAAAAAAAAAAAAACATACACTGGATGACACAAAGAACACAACACATTGGTGATTATGGTTGGTAATTGTGGGAAGTGCGTGTTAAAATGTGTTGTACCAT